>JASANQ010001232.1:0-82642 GCA_030849645.1 Wallacemonas sp. Wsd | reverse complement strand
CACACCTGGAGGTGCGTCACGCGGAATGCACGCGGGGACAGCAAGGTGCCGCACGCCCCTCTGATGGTCAGCTTGACGGCGAGCCGCTTGGCGGAGAACGGTTCTTTACAGAGCCACCACGTGCACGCCTCCAAGTAGCGTTGTGCGAGACGCGTCTTTGCGCAGCTTGGCTGTACGAGTTCGATCGCGTCGATGATCCCGTACGCGTTGAGTGTCTTTCTCAGCTGCAGTATGGGCTCGTCGTCACTGCGCGCGCCGATCAAGTGTCCGCTGCTGTGGTCCGAGTCGACCTCCACCAGCAGCCGGACCCACGGCTCCGCGAACACGAGGGCCTGACTCGCGCGACGGGTGTACTGAACGGTCAGACGAACAGCCATGGGTGCTTTCAAAAGAGAGAGAAATGAAAGGATGGATGGAAGGAGAGGGTAGGGTGTGATGTCGTGATGAGTGGTGAGGCGAGCCCCGCGGCGAAGCAACGAACTGGGCGATCTCGATCAAACGCCAAGATGCCATGCAGTACTGTCAGCAGTCAGCTGGACGTCATCATGTGGAACAAAGCGCGTCTTCCCTTTTGAAGGCGCAACAGCAGCGTCCGCGGTAGCGCAATTCAAAGCGTGTCTGTGCGAGTAAGAAAAAAATGCAAATTCGATGGGAAGCCCAAAATGGTTGTCATTCGTGAACAAGCAAGTGTATATATGCATACGTGATCGGGGAAAAAGAAAAAAAAAGGAATGAGAAAAATAAGTGCGCTGGCAGATCGGTGAAACGGGGTCGATACCGTACAAAGAGAGTAAAATGGGAAATAGAAAAAATGGGAACAAGTAGGCGGTTGCACATTGGGTGGGGCACGCGAAGCGTTTCTCATTCGCGAGCCTCCCGTTGGATCGATACACCATTCGCTGCTCAAGAGAGAGGAGCTCCGTTGGTGTAGCAGCTGAGGCAGACCGCTGTGCTCAGGTTTTGCGGAAAGGCAAGGCGGTCACGTGGACGCACAAAGACGAGGCCGGCGGGGACCAGTACGTCGTCCTGGCACAGGCTGCATCGGACGCAGACCGCCACGCCAGAGCTGCGGCCGTCATGAGGCACCAGCGGCGCACTGTCGAAGCACGGTGCCTTGGTGTTGTTGAAGCACTGGACGCACACGTCGAAGTCGCAGGCCGCGCAGCCCATCCGTGGTGCAATGGACTTGGACCGCCCGCAAACATCGCAGAAGTACGGCGAGCAGCCAAATCCGGTAGCGCGGTTGCTCAGTGCGTGTCCCAGCGGGCACAGCAGGGTGGGCGGACGGGCGAACGCCGCCGACGCGAACACCTTGTTGATCGACTGACCGTTTGCCGGCGGCACCGCGGTGGGGTGAAGGTCGCGGTTCACTGTGCTCGTGGAAGACGGAAAGACAGGCGTCGGCACGGGTGGCACGGNCACGTCGAAGTCGCAGGCTGCGCAGCCCATCCGTGGCGCAGTGGACTTGGACCGCCCGCAAACATCGCAGAAGTACGGCGAGCAGCCAAATGCAGTCGCGCGGTTGCACAGTGCGTGTCCCAGCGGGCACAGCAGGGTGGACGGACGGGCGAACGCAGCCGACGCGAACATGTTGTTGATCGACTGACCGTTTGCCGGCGGCACCACGGTGGGGTGAAGGTCGCGGTTCACTGTGCTCGTGGAAGAAGGAAAGACAGGCGTCGGCACGGGTGGCACAGAGCCGGTGTTGGCGAAGATGTTCACAGGGACCGCAGGGTTGAACTGCGTCGCGGGGCCGGCGAGCACCTCGTTGCACGCGCTGAGGCGCTTGTCCGACGGCATGGCCTTGTAGAGCGCGTCCAGGTCCGCCACGCAGCGCTGAACGTCTTCGACAGACGGCACACCACCCTGCACAGTGTAGTACAGCGTCACCGTGATGGTGCCGTGCTGCGACCGCTCACGCGCCGGGTCCTTGCACGCGAGTCCGGCGAACGTGCCCTCGCGGCTGCCACGGCTGACGCGGGCCGCGTTGGACACGCCGCGACCCCTGCCGGCAGTAAAGCTGTTGCCGCCGAATCCGCGGCCGCCTGAATTGCTGCGCCGTGCACAGCTGCCCATCAAGATGGGGCTGCCGAACCCTGAAGCGGAGCACATATCCATGGACGGGGCCATGCCACCGAATGTGCTACCGTACACGCTGCAGCCGAAGCCACCCGGCGGCCGTTTCTGTTGGAGGGGGACCTGAATGAGCATCTGCACGTTGAAGCGGGTGCCCATCGCGGCGGGCCCGATGCGCACCGCGACGGCCTTGCCCCGCGCGGCGGCCTCCACCACCTCTGCCTGCGACTCAGCCTGGGCGCCGCCGACCTGGTGGGTGCTCCGCTCGGCCTCGAGCCAGAAGCACGGGGTTTGGCCGGTGGAGGCGTCGAAGCTGTGGAAGAACAGCTTCTGGCGGCCGGGTGTGTCCTCGGTCATCGAGGTGCCCTGCGGCGTCGCGAGGAGGAGCATGTTGCGCGGGTCAGAGGCGTTGCGCGTCTGGTATGAGTACACCTCCGTGCAAAACTCGGTTGTCGGCCGCGTCCCAGAGGCGGTGGGAAGGAACACGGCCTGGAAGCGAATGGAAAACAGCTCGTCTACGCCGTCGGCGAACAGGTTGGCGGTCTGGAGGCCGGCGTAGCTGCCGAACGTGTTGGCATGCCGCAGGTAGTCCGCCAGGGAGACCGTTTTGAGCACGCCGGACGCGTCCTCGTTGCCTGTCATGAGCATCACGTCGGTGCTGTTGACGTAGCCGAGCCGCTCATTCCAGTTCTCACTGCGAAGGGTATACAGGAGGGTGCCGCTCTTCTCGTAGAGGCGCACGTCGGCAATGTTGGGCCCATAGCTGCTTAGTCCACCACTCGCGGTGTGCCCGCGCTGGGCGTCCTCCCAGGACACGGTCCGGCAGCTGAAGCCGGTGCCGCGCGTCGCCGTGTTAATTGCCGTCATGACGTCAGAGACGCGAGGTGCGGTGTTGGCAAACATCATAAACTGTGGGTGTGAGTGTAAAAATCACGAGTTTGGGAAGGGAAAAAAAAAAGAGAGACAGACAGAAGTGATATTGTTTAAAACGGATAGCACGAAAGTGGACGGATCCTAGCCAAAGAACAACATAACGTGGTAAATGAGGGTATTGGGAGAACGAGTTTGTGCAGGTGAATCATGACGAGGGAAGCATTTTGCGATACTACGGAATACGTTGTGTACCACTGTACATCGAGACATGGGTGTGTGCGTGTTTCCGATATGCGCCAGAATAACCCACAGCGGTGTGGGGGAGAGAGGACGAGTGAGTATATAAAATAACGAAGAGTGATGGCACAGTTTTACAACGTCTCCCTATAGTCATTTAAGATCTCTCGCTGTGTCTGGCACCTTGCAATAAGCGCCAACGCACAAGACTTTTCTCTTTGCACGCTTTTTTTTTTTTTGAACAAGAGAGATAGTGACCCTTCGAGAGGGACGACACCAATAGAGTAAGTCAACAGGTTCCTCGTTTAGGGACTGCCGCATCTCGTTCAGTGAGGTGGGCAGTGCTTCACTGACGCCAACTCAAGGATGGCGCTATTGCCCTTGCGCCAGCCGCACCATACCTGTTGTCGCGTTGGGACGTTCGTGCCAACACTGTGGAAACTTGTAGTTCGGGTCCGTCCTCAGCGACCCGTCGTACCAGCAGTAAATGCTTGAAAGAGCCACGTGGTAGTAAAATTCTCTGTCCTCAAATTCCAACAAAGAGGAGTGGGGCATCTTGGTAAATGTCCCGCCGCCGATGTCGTGCTTTCTGTGCTGCGCGCTGAACGCCGCCTCATCCGCTGGTCGATGGACGAAAATGTTGTACGGCTCTGGTTGCACGGTGTTTTCGTCCCTGGCGCGGCAGTTGTCCGTCACAAAGATCAGATGTGTGCGCCTCAGTGGACCGGGAAGTGTGTAGTTGTAGGAGTACCCGAATAGCCCCTCGACACGCCCGCTCACGGGCATCGGGGTAGCGCTCTCATAGAGATGGTCCATGTACAGCTTGCCCATCCCAACTATTGGTGGTAACGGGAACGCACCGGCGGCGGCGTCGTTGAGCTCGTCTGTAGGAAAGGCGCGCTGGGCACCGGTGGAGGCATAGCGGCGAAAGAGCGCGCGAGAATGTACCGTGTCTTCGTTAACGAATCCGTTGGGTTCGTACATGCAACGAATGCAGTTTCCATAGGGCCCAGAGAAGGCACGCATGACCAACGGTTCTGTGAAGACTTCCCGGGCAACGTCACGGGTGATTGTGTACAGTGGACCAATCAGATACAGCAGAGGCTTATCGCCCCAGCACAGCATCTCATGCGGGGGTCGTGTCTTGCCGTACAAGGTAGACACACGCGGCAGCTGCTGCAGCACACTCAGGTACGCGGGGATGTTGATGTACGTGTCCAGGTCCGCCTTGGCCAAGAACGGTGTGTACCGAAAATGCTGATAGGCATAGCGAAACCAGAGTGACACTTTCCGCGCGTTGGTGAACATCGCATCTCCGCCGTAATTCAAAATGGAGGTGGAGCCGATCGTCTTGTTTGTCTTTACGGGTAACTCGAGTAGACGGAAAATGAGAATGTTGCCGTCACTGTTTAGCCGCTCTTGGATAGCCGTGTGCCACTGCGGTGCCGTTGCATTCACCGCCTGCGCCAAGTACAGGGGGAGGACCAGACCTTGGAAGCTATTTGTCAACTGTGCCACCCCTGGGAAGCTGCCCCACGTCTGACTGTGGTACCGATGCGCTGAAAGGCACGTCGCATCGCTGCGCATGGGGAGTCCAATCACTACCAGGTGAGGATTCGCCACCCAGGCATCGGCGAACGGATTCGGGAACGTGAAGGATGGGTACGTCTCGGTGCCGTTGAATTTCAAGACACGTGGGAGAGTCCCATTGCTCTCTGTGTACGCGCGACACGACACGTACGTCGGATACCACCATATCGAGGTGAGCGCCACCAGTATAGCGATGAGCGCGGCCACCACGTGAGAGCGTGTAAACTTCGCGCCGCGTCGAGGAGTCACTGCCGCATCGAACGATCTGATGGCACCGCGCACGGATGTCAAGATGGGCTGCATGTGGCCGCTCAGCAAGAGATGACGTGCGTACGATGGTGGGCTGTGAAGAAACGGAAGGGGGAGGGAGGGGGCATGTTGAAGGTGTGTGAGAAGAGATGGGGGGAAGGGACTGTCATGTCCGTGTTCACTGCAATCGTCCGTGGTGCCGTGTTGCTTCAGTACACACTTTCCGTTGTTGCTGTTGACGCTCGGAGGGTGCGTGAGACACGCACACGTGTCGTGACACTGCTACTTGGTGGCGAGAAGATACACCTATGCGGGGGAGAAGGCTCCGAAGCCATAATAGAGAAACACGTGAAAGAAAAGTCTCATTTTTCTCTTTATATTTTTGTAGTACCATTGTATAGTAGAAGAGCGCTCGCAGACTGGTGCAAGGCTTAGCGCCGATTTCTACCTATTGATCAAGCGTGATTATTAAAGAGTGAGATCCAGTTATTGTTAGCATATTATACATGTCATCGCCCAGTGCAAAAGGGATTTACTGAAGACATGGGCACTAGCGCATTTCTTGCTGGAGACATTTTGAGGCACGCGGCAAAAAAAAAAGGAAGAAAGAAAGTGGTATAACACAACTGTGCGAAAAAAAAGGGGAGAGGGGTATAAGAAAAGAAAACAAACGTAAAGACAGGAATTGGCTACCGGTTGATGTCGCGTCCGTTTCCAATGTACTGTGTTATCCACGGATAACAGTATTTCGAGAGGGCATAGTACTCAATTGTGCCGCTTTCAGTGAGTACCTCCGTGACAGCTGTGCGCAAAATCTCAACGGAACGCCTCTTCTGTCCGGGCACGAGCTCCATGGCAATACGCCAGCCCGTCAAGGGGAAGTTATCCACGATGCGGATGGACTTGTGACTGTCTGCAAAATGCAAAAGAGCAGGGATCACCGGCGCAATCTCGTCTGGCGTGTTCGGCTCCACATCCATTGGACGCGGCGCAAGGGAGAGCAGTGGCGGCGCAATGGGGATGCTCTGGACGCCGAGTGGATGCGTGTAGCGCAGGCGTCCGAGCGTGGCGGCGCGGTTCTCCTGCCAAATGTCGATGAGGCCATAGTGCAGCCCGAACTGGTTGATGCGACTGATGTTGGCGAGGTGGCCTTGTGGGGCGAGCAGCCCAAACTGTGCCTCCTCAAAGCGCTGGTCGAGATAGAGCGCGGTGTAGATGGACTGGTCGCACTTCTGGAGGGCACCGGGGAACGGGAAGAACTTGGTGTAGCGCGGCGTGGCGCGCAGCAGCTCCTTGACCGCCCACACACGTGCCATGAAGACGCCGGCATTCATGAACCGCGTGTTGCCTTCGCCGTGGGTGCTGTTGACGCCTGGCAAGTACTGGAACTGATCGCGTTCGGCGACGCGCTCCACCGCTGCGTCGAGGTCGTCGAAGCGCGAGGCGCACGGCTCGCGGTCACCGAGCGTGTAGATGGCAGTGCACCACGGCTCGGCCATGAAGCGGAGCGGCGCCACCGCCTTCCCGCGGCGAATCTCGCGCACGTTGATGTCGTCGGGGTGCTCAGGCGACCGGCGAATGAACTCGTCCACGAATGGCTGGATATCCTGGCCCGTGTAGATGGCATCCTGGTCGGCGTAGAAGATGACGTCCCAATCGCGCAGTTCCTTCGCGTCGATGGCCTCCTTGACCAAGGCAAACTTGTCGAGGTGGCCATAGGTGCTGCGGCCGACACCCACTGTGCAGACGTCGAACCCGCTGAGGAGCGCGCTCATCCAGTGGGCACAGGTGTCCTCATTGATGGCTGTGGCCACGGTGAGGAGCGCACTGCGAGTCTCCGCACCGGATGGACGCCGTTGCACAGTCTCCATGGGCGGCGGTCTGTCGTACTTGTGCGGGTATGGCGGGCGGTTGTCCTGTGGGCGGCATGCCACGCCGTTCGGGTCGGAGCGGTGCGCTTGGCACACCGGCTTCGGAGAGAAGGGCAGCGTGGTGGTGTCCACGCGATGCGGACGAGGCCAGAGGAGCAGGAGCAGACACGTCACGATGAAGAGAGCGCCAATCGCCTGCGCCAGCCCCCATTGTTTGCGGGTAAGCTTGGCGAACTTGTGAGTCATCGGCCACCGAAAGCGCAGCCGACGGGGAATCCGTGCTTGGTGCTGACGAGGGGAGTCGACAGGTGGCGCAATCATGCGTGTGTCTGCGTGCATATCTGTGCGTTTTTGGTGTGTGTGTGTGTGTGTGTGTGTGTGTGTGTGTGTGTGTTGTTGTTGTTGTTGTTGTTGTGTTTATGTATAGATGTCTTCAGTCTGTTTGAGGGGAAGGCGGAGAAAGAGAGTGGAGTGGGACAAGTATGGCCGATTGGCGGCTTCCAATAACTCGGAACAGCGGCGATGCGGCACCAAGGCGGTGAGGCCGCTTGTCCGCGCAACATTGGTCTTTCCCACGGTGGAGACACGCGGCATTTTCAAATGGAACCAAAGAATAAAACGCGTGTGTGCTGCTCCTGCCTGTCGATGTATATATTTCTTTCGCATCGCGGTCACATCAATCGAAACACACGGAAAATGAGAGGGGAGAACAGGGCGTTGAGGTGGACGAGGCGGCGTCACTTCAGCGAGGCGGCAGTGTGTAGTGTGCCATTGGGGTGTTGCCCAGCTTCAACTGGGTCAGCTTCGGGCACGTCTCAAGGCCAGCAACATTGGTGATCTGACTGCCGTAGGCTAAAATCCACTCCAGAAGTGGAAGGCCGGCCAGTGTGCTGAGGTCGGCCACGGCTGTGCGCTGAACGTTTACGGTCTTGAGCTGATGACATGTGCTCAGGTGGGAGACGTCAACAAGCGCGGCACAGCCGTCTGCCACAAAAAATTCCAGCCTTGCCAGCACGCTGAGCGCGGTCAGGTCAGAGATGGCTGTGTTGCCTATTCGCAGTTCTTTCAACTGAAGGCACTCGCGCAAAGGGGACAAATCAGAGAGTGCACTACAGCCGGTGACATCGAGCACTTCCAAGGATTTCGTGCCGAATAGCGGTGTAAGATCCGAAACGGACGTGTTCCAGACGCATAGTGTTTTCAGACAAGCACAGCCCTGCAAGCTGGAGAGGTCTGAGAGTTCACCACAGCTGTTTGCGTCGAAATCCTCCAAAAGCGTCAGGCCGCGCAGTGGAGTGAGATCGGACACTGCCGTGCTTTGAACCCACAGAGTCGTCAGCTTGGTGCAGCTTTGCAAAGGCGACAAGTCACGCAGTTGGTCGTTGCCTCCCACGGTGAGGGCGTCTAAGCGCGCCATGCGACTCAGCGCCGTGAGATCGGAAGCAGACGTGCCCTGGGCCCAAAGTTCCCGCAGTCGGAGGCACTCCTGCAAGGGGGAGAAGTCGCGCACGCCCCGACAGCCGTATAAGCCGAGGACCTCCAGGGACGCCATGCCGCGCAGTGGCGTGAGGTCAGAAACGGACGTGTGGAGCAGGCGCAGCTCACACAGGTCGCGGCAGCCCTGCAACGGAGTGAGGTCGGCAATTTTATGGCAACTGTTCGCACAGAGTGTTTTCAGGTGTGTCATGGCGCGGAGCGGCGACAAGTCGGCGACCAGTGAGTTTGATATGTTCAATGAGGTCAGGTTCTGGCTAAGAGCGGCGATTGCCGCCCAGCCTGTTGTGCATCGCGCGCGACTGAGGTCCAGTGATGACACGTGCCACCCGTCGGCACGCACGAACGAATCGACGGCACTGTGGGCAATCAACTTCACAGGCAGGCGCTCCAGACCGAACGGGGCACGCCGCAGCCACCACGCACACGCATCCAAGTAGCGTTGCCCGTCTGACGGGTCAGCTTGTCGCTGCTCGACCTCGATGCCCGTGATGATAACGCACTGATCTTACGCCTTGCGGAGAAAGAGGTGCTCCCCGATCACGTGTCCTTCTTTGCTGGCGATCCCCGTTTCGACCAGCAGGCGGATCCAGAATTCGGCGAAGGTCAGCGCCTGGCTCGGCCTCTTGTTGTACTGGAGAAGGCTGTGAACGGGTGGCATGGACTTCGCAGGAGGCGTAGTCGCACCTTGTTGCCTGAGGGTAATGCGGCTCAGTGAAAGCAAGACCGGAGATGATGTGTCAGCAAGGTGTCCCTCAAAAGTCTGTCAAATGTGAATCAAGCTTTGCTTGTGCACCGCCTGAGAAGCGCGAATGCAAACAAACAAGTGCCAAGAGGAAAGAGCGAATCGGTAGTTGGTAGGGAAGAATGGAAAGTAAAACAAAAGAGAGAGAGAGAGAGAGAGAGAGAGAGACAGACAGACAGACAGACACGCCGCGCAAAGGCATCGCAGCTGGGGGAGAAAGTAGTGCTGTGTGTCCGTTGTGTTGGAGCCGCGACACGGTCAGTCTTTTGATGACCACACCGCGCAACGTCAGCACGGCTGTATGAGTCCGCGCCTGTCGCCCTATTGTGGGCTCGCGCGTGGACGTATGAAGTGTGAGAGAGACAGCATTTATGGCCCCTCTTTTTTTTTTTTTGCTGCAGGTGCCAGCGCAACAAAAACAGGGAGAAAATCTGCGTCATCAGAGCGGAATCAACAACATTAAGAGAGAGAGAGAGCGAGAGGGAGTACATTCAAGCGCGTCAAAGACGTGTCCGCTCGTAAAGACGACACGCACGCACACACAACAATATATATATATATATACGAAAACAAAAATCCGAGAGCGAGCCACGTGTCGTGGCAACCAAGACAGGGAAACAAATTCCTGCGCTGCACGGCTAGTTTAGCCCGCGCACAAAGTTTTTGAATCCCTTCTTGAAGGACGTGCCCACTTTGCTGAACGCACTCCCGCCGCCGCCGCTGCCGTCCGAGTCTGTTTGAATCGGATACGAGTACGGCGCCAAGATGCAGTTGCGGCCGCGGAGGGTCAGGCGGCCGTATTGGCGGAGCAGTGCGGGGACGTTGACGGCCTGACACAGGTTGGGGTCAAACTCCACGACGACAATGTGCTCGCTGCGCGTGGCGACCGACTTCTCCTCTGCAAAGCTAGGATCGTCGCTCAGGTCCGGGACGTTTCGCGTGGACGGGGACGTGGAGGGGTCGTCCGAGTAGGACACTTGGTTGACAGCGTCTGCGTAGGCACCATGCGCGTCGAGGGTTTCGCTCAGGGCGATGGATAAGCACAGCGCGGAGCTTTCAATCGGGACTTGTCCGGCCTGCTTGAGCCACGGGACGACCTCGGTGTCCCAGCTCTGGCGCACGGCCGCGTCGACCTCGCTGATCTGCACGCCGCTTGGGATGCCGACGCCGATGACCGCGCACGACCACTGTTGGTATGGTACGGGGCGAGTGAGAAACACGACGCTCATGGAGGGAAAGTGCACGTCCTGGTTGCGGCCGAGCAGCAGCTCGATGCTGCGAAACTTCTTGTGGTCCTCAAAGACATTCTCAAACTTGCGCTGCGTCGCAATCACGGCGTTGCTGCCCGCCGCACGCATGCCGCACAAGCCGCGCAGAATGTTGCCGTGCATGGCGGCCGAGTTCGTGTACAACATGGCGACGCAATCGCCATTGTGGACGAACAGCTCCGCCAGGAGCCTGGCGACAACCGATGGAATGCGACGGGGGTCGCGCGCCTCCTTCCAGGTGCTGACGAATGGCCGGGCGACGGGCTGCTTCGCCGTCGTGACAGGCGCGAACGCGCCGGCGTACTGGGCGTCGAGCCCGTACTGGTCCGCATTCGCATCGAGCGGCGGCAGTGGCGGGATGTCGGTGGAGAAGCCGTCGAACGGAACCTGCAGCGTGACGAGCATGCCAATGGTGGCCTGGAGACACGTGAAGAAGCAGCCCAGGTTGGTGCGGTCGAGGGAGTCCGCGCAGTTGATGCGGACGAAGCGCGATTGCGTCACAAGGCGGTCGACCGCTCCCGAGGCGGGGTCGATCCAGCCGACCGACATCATCGAGTCGTCCGCGGTGGACGGGCGGCCGAGGAAACTCATCGAGGTCTCCCAGAAGGAAGACGTGGCGACGTCGATGCCGTAGTCCTTGATCAGGTTGAGCCAGTCCACGTGGGCCAGGTCCAGCCGCCCGTTGGGAAACAAGCGCTTCACCTCCGGATCGGCGGCCTTGACGGCCTCGACGTAGTGCCGCGCCAGGACATCCTCGCCGTGCTGCTGATTGAGGCGCAGCAGACTGATGCAGCGGAGCTGTGGTGCACCGCCCGTCGTGCCGTTGCTGTCGACGCCCATCGTGCGCTGAAGGGTTTCGAAAACGCGCTGGAAGTACGCGGCGCTGCCCTTGGTCACCTCGTTCTTGTCCGCGCTGAAGATCATGGCCGGCTCGGACAGCGACACGCTGCTGACCTTGGTTGTCCAATGCACTGGGATCGTGCCACGCAGAATGGCGTGGCGTGCGAAGGTGATCGGGTTGGTGTCGTCGCTCGGTCGCGCGCCGCCGCCGCCACTGCCGCCGGTGCTGGTGCCGGGCTTCATGTGCCGCCAGACAATGTACTCGTAGAAGTGGTCGTTGCCAGCGCCATTGACGGCGTTCAGACCGCGGCCTAGATAGCGTGGGCCCGGGTTGAGCGTGTTCTGGCGGCCGAGCAGCATCATGTGCAGCTCGCTGTTGTCCTTGAGCGGCGTGACGCGGGAGCCGACAAAACCGCGCACGAGCACCGCACAGGCCGACTTGAGGGAGGCCGCCTTGAACGGCTTGCGCAGGTGCTCGGACCAGTCGCACTTGAAGTCAGGTAACGCGTTCGCGACGCTGTCACTGCGGCAAAAGGGAAACGGAAGGCGCACGTCGACCGCGAGGGAGTAGTAGTACCCCTTGAAGTACTTGTGTTCGCTGAACTCATTCAGACGGTCGCGATCGCCAGAGCTGACGCGCAGCGGGGCCACACCGGGAAGGTCAAACGGCACCCACAGCGTCTCGACCACCTTCCAGATGACGCCCGTGTGCGGCAAATGGGCGCCAACCTGCACGTTGGTGGCGACAAGCACGTACACGCGGTCCAGCAGGATGGCGCCGAATAGAGCGTAAAAGGGGGCGAATTCCTGGAAAGGTCCGCACTGCTCCTGAACCTCCCTAAAGGACGCGAACTCGGCTTGCTTGAAGTCTAGCGAGCGCTGGATATCACCGCTGCTGGCAATCTGCAGCGGCACGACTGTGAGTCCATACCGCCAGAGACTGCCTGGCAGGTACTTGCTGCCTGTGCCGCACTGGGGACCGTCGGCGGGTGCGGCGCTGACAGCCGGTGTTGGAGACGGGGCACTGTCGAACACAAAGAGGTCCTCGATCACTGGTGGAGGTGGGGGTGGGGCCTTGGGTAGAGCAACGAAAAGATACTGTTTGTTTCCCTTGACAGCCACCGCGCACTGGTGCGACGGGACTGGAAAACTGTCAGTGCCACTCATTCACAGCTGCGTGCAGGGGAGACGGTATTGACGACAAAGAAAACAGTGCACAGCAGCGCGAAGCGACACGAACGAATGAGGGAAAAAATATACACGAGTATATATATAGAAAATGTATACTTGGCACTACACTCCACGTGAGCAACAGTAGATGTGTAAGTGTTTGTGGCGATATGTGTGAGGTGGGACAAATGCTGCAAGCACGAAAAATGTGGGGCATCGGCAGCGGAGAGAAAAAGAGGAGAAAGAAAAGAAAAGGTGAAGGTGCACGAATAGACAGTGACTCAGATTTGCGTGAACATTTCTACACACAGAGGAAACAAAATGAGTTAAGCCGCTGCTGGAATTGTCGCACGTGAGTCATCTCCAATACACACACACACAACGGAACGGATATACCGCTGCTTTGCTGTGAGTGCGAGGACGTACAGGTCTGGCGGCCTGTGGATGGGGACGTGCTGCCACGGATGCCTTTTAGAGGAGGGATGCGTCGGAGGGTGCGGTGTTGAAGCGGCGGCTCCGTGCGCTGCCGTTTGTGTGGCTTCCCGGGCTCGACGACGACGTCTTCTCTTTTTTGTGTGTGTGTGTGTGTTGTGGGGTTGTTGTTGTTGTTCGGTGAAAAACTAGTTGAGTTGTGGCGGGCAAGTTGGAAAATAGAATAATCCCTTTAGCTTTCCGTTACTTGCGCGCTTGGCCCTTTCCTCCGCTTCTCCGAGACAGCGTGACAAAACCATCGGCTGGCGCAGGGTGGGAGTGTCCTGATGTGTTTTGCGAGTCGTCACGGAGAGAGTGCGGGGGGAAGCACAAGCCTGCTGTGGCCGCACTGCACTGCACAGCACTGTTGTTGTCATCATTCGTGGTTCATGGTTAACAAATGTGTTGTGGTGTGTGATTTGTTGTTGTGTGCTTTTGGTGTTTGTTTTTTGTTGTTGTTTTTGCATTCTTTAATGCTTTTTCTGTTTGTGTGTGTGTGTGTGATGACACAGGAGAAAGGGGGAGAAGGGGGAGAGCGGGTACGACGAGTTACTTTTTCTCAGCCTTGTACTGCTGGTTGCCAGCAGCCTGGTCCATGGCGGAAAGCCACGGTGCGATCTCGGTTGTGGCAATGATGTCGTCGTACACGCGGTGGCCGCGCACGCTCTGCAGCACGCCAAAGGTGTCCATGTCGACCAGGTCGGGCTTGTTGCCACCGTGGAAGGCACGTGGCTTGTGCGACTTGGGGTCCACAAGGGCCTCCTTGGTGAAGCGGTTCAGCTCCTCCTGCAGACGCTCCTTGGGCACATCGCCGGGCTTCAGGTAGCCGTCCTTGATGAGGCGCGGCTTGGTGACGTACGAGGCGACAAGGTACATGACCGGCGCGCCGACAACCTTCAGGAACAGCTTGTTCGCGTAGGGAATGGTGTCGCATTGGTCAATGTACGAGTATCCCATCCACGCGGCAATGAGGCTCTTGTTGAACTCGAGCGTCACGAGGCGCACCAGAGGGCCGCGTGCCCAGTCGCGCCACTTGTTCACCTCCTCGTCCGTCAGCTGGTGCTTGAAGCCCGCCTTCTCCGCGAGGGTGTCCACAATGATCTTGGAATCGACCAGGTACGGGCCCTTCTGTCCGTCCTTGGCGTGATCGAAGCGCAGCTGCGGCACCTTCTTGTAGAGGCTCTCGCTCAGCTCCGACTTGAGCATCGGCTCCACCTCGACGCACTCGTGCGGAATTTGAGTGCAGTCCATGAAGGCCTTGACCGTGCCGCACCACGGGCAGGTCGTGTAGCGGTAGAGCTTGGTGTTCACCTCCTTGGCATCGCGCAGGTGCTGGAAGGCCCACTGCAGAGCCTTGGGGTCCTGCTGCGCGTTGAACCCGTCAGCCGACATGCTGCGGTTCTCGCGCAACCGGCGCTGGTACGTGGCGTAGCCGCCCGCAAATCCCACGGCGCCGAGTGCACCGCCGGCCACCAAGACCTTGCGACCCCAGGAACCCTTCTTGAACATGGTGATGATGTAGTGGTAAGGACTGAAAACAAAAACAGGAGAAAGAGAGAGAACTCACAGGAATAAGATAAGAGAAAAAAAACGAAACAAGAATCCGGCAGTTACACTTTGTTGTCGTAAGTTTGTCGTCGTCGTATGTGAGCCAAAAAAAGGCTGAACGGATGAGAGGAGGACAAATATGTGAGATGCGTGTGTGGTTGTTTGGGGTAAAGGAAACATTCCGTTCAGTGTCACACCGGCCGCGTCGGACGTGAGTGTGGTGCAAGGGCTGCGCAAGGTGTGCATCCGTTTGCAGGGAAGAAAAGAAAGCCCAATGCAACACGAGAGACTGTTAGATGGGGTACAATCGCGATGACGCTTCCAATGGTGTGACAGGAAAATAAACGCGGACCGTGGCCGTTGTGGTTGTTCTTGCTTTTTATGTGAGGGGCAATATTCGCAGTTCTTGTGTTGTTGTTTTGCCTTTATGTTCGTCGTGCTACGACCCGTAGCGAGTGGATGGCATGCCGTCCATCCACGACTTGTGGTGCCGCGTCCAGAACTCGTCGTCCTTCACGTTGAGGCCGCTGACATTGACACGCGGCTCGCCGCGCACTTCCTTCTCCAGTGCCAGTTCAGCGAAGGAGTCGTGCCGGCGCGTGCGGTGCGACGCCCGTGTGGCCATCTTGCGGTACTTGCGACCGTGCGCGTCTTGGTCGCCATGCACGACGGCATTCACGCGGTTTGCGTACGCCTTGCGGGACAGCTTCTTAAACGACTTTTCCTTCGCGTCAAGTCCACCGAGAAGCTCTTGCACAAGGCCTGAGCGGCTGGGGCCTCGCTTGGACAGCTTCTTTTCCTCCGCGGTCATCAAGAACGTTCTCTCCGCGTGCTCCTGACGCCGCTGCAGCTTGGCACGGGCAAGCTCGTCTGCGTCCAGGGGCCATGTGCCGCCGGTCTGCACGCCGTTCTCGACGTGCTGCGCGACAAAGGCCAGGCGCTGACTGTAGTCGACCACGTCGGACGGCCACACCTCGTAGCCCTCTTCGGGCTTCCGCAGCGCCATGCGGCGCAGCGTCGAGGCCCGCTTCTGCCGCTTCCGCTGCAGCCAGTGAAAGCGGCGCTTGCCCTGGCGAATATCGCGCAGCTCGGCCAGAGTGAGCGTCTCCTCGCGCGCGGCCTGGTACTCCTTGGCGCCCTTCAGTCGCTCCCACTCCCTTTTACGCTTGTCGAGCGGAAGCCGTGCCAGGCGCACGCGCAGGGCCTCGTCCTCCTCCGTAAGTCCCATGCCGCCATACTTGACGCGGTCGCGCACGCTGTACGGCAGTGCGTTCACCCAGTCGGGAAAGTACGAGTCGTCGTCGAGCATGAACGCGTCCATGCGGACCGTGGGGTAGATGCCGCTGTTCTCCACCAGCCGCTGCTGGTGGGCCTCGATGGCCTCGTCATCGTCGTCGCTCGCGCGCAAGCGGCGAAGAAGCGACTGAAACTCGCGCGCTGTCGGTGCCTGGCCGAACTTGTCCATCATGTGGTCGCGGCGCTCGGCTTCACGGCGCAGCAGCGAGTGGACAGTCACGCCGTACGTGCCGTGGTCGCGGGCACTGCCTCTGCCCTCGTCACGCCCCTCGATGATGTCGTCGTCCTGCAGGCGTGCGGCGTCCTGGTGCGACGGCGAGAGCGGCATGCGCTGGCCAGACTCAAGCTCGCGTTGCGTGCGCGAGTCCACGCCGAGCGTGTCGTAACGGGTGCGCTGACGCGCCTCGCGCACCAGTGCCGCCTCCTTGCGGCGGGTCTTCACCTGTGCCGTGACGTTGGTCTTGTTGCGGTACACGGCGGGGTCCGTGAAGCTGTCGCCCGCCTCCGCGTCCGTCAGCGCACCGGCGTTGCGGTTGATACCGCCGGCCGCGCGCCGGGTGCCAAAGGCCACTCGCGCGTACGCCCGCAAGCACAGTCGGCTACCGCTCAGCATTTGCACAAAGGGCAAGGACACTCGGAGGCCGAGAAATGTGGGCTACAGTTGCACTTGAGGTTGGTGTGTGTGAGAGAGAGAGAGAACATGTGTAGAGGAATGGGGAAAGTAAGAGTGTGTGAGAGGCGTAGAGAAAGATGATGAAAGGGCACGATAGGGGAGCAACGAAAAAGGTGTGTACGTTTTCACGCACGTCGTGGCTCATTCTCTGCCGTGGGCCCGTAAGCACCCCAGCAGAAGTAGCACACATCAAGCACGAGGCCATGGTGACCTACACACGCCGTCGTGACATAGTGTCTCGTGCCTCTGCGTGTGGGTGCATACCCAACGTGCCGCACTCATCGCGGTACAAGGGCGGCGAACAGGACCAGCGGCAAAAACGAGTGCTACCGATATCAGAGTGCCGGGAAAAGCGGGCATTGGCATTATTTCGTTGGGTTACTTGTTTGTTGCACTCGAATGTCTTTTCGCTAGCACAATAACTAATTGTCGATAGACCACTAATATGAATGAACGCACGCAAACGTCACACGATATCGGCTTACAGCTTTTGTTGTCTCTTTCTCATCCTTCTCGCTTTCAACAAAAGCCACGAGATATATAAAAAGGAGAAAGAGAGCAAGAGAAAATACGACTTGATACTTTTGACGACAAGAGAGTTCCTTGTGGACGGCTCTTGGAAACGAGTCAGACATGAGAAAGAAAGCACACGCACGCACAGAGACCGCTCCCATGGATGCTGCAGCTGTCTCTCCCTCTCCCGCTCGCTTACTCCGCCTTGATGGCAGGCTTGTCGGCGCTGTGCGCGCGTTTGTACGAGATTGATCGGTAGCAGTTGTAGCCGTTCACGGAGGCCAAGCACACGTTCACAAGGGCGAGGGAGCGGCTGCCGGAGTTCTGCGGCTGAATCATCAGGGCGTAGATGAACCAGACAACGCCGGTGGCGGTGAGCGCGAGACTCGAGTTGAGATCAATCTTCTCCACCGGGGGGTTGCCGACAAAGATGCCGTAGAGCGGCACGATGGAAAGAGACCACTTGAACAGCGGCGCGGCGTTGTAGGCCGAGTTGAGGTACTTGATAGCGGCGTACTTCTCATACGGCACCAGGCACTTGAAGAGGGTGGGGTTCCCCACCCACTTGTGGAACATCTTCGGAAACGCCTTGGGGATCGTCTGCTGGGCAACGGTGGACATTTTTGGTGATAGGAGAGACGTGCAAACGAGGAAGGGACTGAGAAGGAAACAAAACGGGAGCTAAAACAGGCAAAAAAAAAAAAAGAGTGTGAGCGTGAGAGCAATAGGCAGCGAGGAGGAGGGAGAGAGGAAAAGTGGGTGAAAAGAAACAGTGTGGATACACGGCTGCTGGCGGAGCAGGCCATTCAATCTCAACAAATGTCAAGTCGGCAATGCCAAACTGCGAGACGGAGAGTCCAGCGCCGCACAATCATCTTGGGTGAAAGTACAGCGCTAGGACGCCGCACACGGTAAAACCGCACTAACCTATTGTCAGCTTGTCCTCGGTTGGTATTTTTTTTTGTCTTCACAGTTCGCGTCACTTCGCTGAGAGCTGCTCTTTCTCTCTGGAGTACTCGCAATCCGATCTCAAGGTGCGACCACTACAGTTGCTGCTCTTGTTTCGCCAAGGCTTTGATGGCTTCGGCCAGAGCCACGCCAATTGCCGCGCCGTCTTGGCGATCGTCCTCACCCGCTGGCGCCGCGCCACGTGCAGGTGGTGGGTTCTGCCACTGCAGCATCGCGCCGGACATGGTGCACCGCTCACGGAGGGCGGCGTACTGCGGCGATGTTTGTGGTAGGAGCGACAAGATGGCGAAGAGCGCGCGTACCAACGACGGGCAGTCGACGGGATCGGCGAGGCGACAGCGCAGCGGGATAAACGCGGGTGACTCCAAGAGCTGCACGAAACGGTCCAGCTGCAGCAGTGTGGCTGGCGACAGCTCGGCTGATCCCAGTACACGCACCACCGCCAACGCGCTCTCGTCGCAGCCGCAGAGCAGGGCGAGCGACAAGAGAGACACGGCGTGGTAGCGCCAGGTCGCTGCCAGCTCCGTGAAGGCGGCCGAGTGCCCAGAGGCGCGCAGGGCTTGCCGGGTGTCCGCGAACTCGGGGAACGTCAACAAGGCCCCGTTCAAGGTCATGACGGCCTTGCTGACGAAGCGCAGGTCGTCGCACATCTGCAGTGCGCGCGCGAAGCCCATGAGCACGGACACTGAAGCGTCCACCTCCTCGGAGGCGATGGGGGTAACGGCATCGCTGCGCGTGGCATCGGCGTGCATGACCACCGCGATCTGCGGCAGCCGCGGGAGGAGCCGGTGCGGGTCGCGCTGCGTGTGTGCGAGAAGCTGCGCCACCAGTTGCTGCGGACGGTCGGCTGGCGCGATGAGAAGGTCGAGTGTGCTGACCGCCGCATCCACAACCGCACTGGAGGTGGTGCGGCAGAGCAGCGTCAGCACGCCGGTCACGAGCGCGTCCAAGGAGAGGTCAAGCGACGCCTTCTGCACGCACCGGTCGACAAGTGCCACCCACTGAAGGCACGTCGTCTGCACCTCCACGCACGTCTCACGGGTGGCCTCGAGGGACAGGAAGCGCTGCAGTGTCTGCATGAGTACAGGCAGTGCCACGGTGGCACCTTCGTCCGCGATCACAGCGCGGCTCAGCGCGTCCAAGAGCGCACGCACGTCGGCGCGGGAGCGGTCGCTGCCCAGTGTCACGTGCGCGAGTGACACCGCCAGCAGCAGTGGCGCGCGGGCAATGATCACAGCGCGGCAGCTGGGTGTGGTCACGAGTGCGTGGAGCCAGTTGAGGCAAAAGGAGGCCGTTTCTGCGGCGGTGTCCTCGCTCTCGAGTGCCGCACAGAGCACGCCAAGCACGGCGTCCACGGACGTGGCGGGGAGCGACGCACTGCCTCCCAGGGTTGTCATGAAGCCCTCTCTCAGTGTGCGGAGGAGGCGGCTGACGGCGTCCACCAATGCGGCGAAGCGCGTCAGTGGCAGCAGCGCGGCGACCAGCGTGTCCGTGAAGGGCACGAGCGGCCGCCCCACCAGAGCCGCCACGTGCTGCGTCCACTCGACCGCCCACAGCGCCGCCGTCGTCTCCGGCGTACCGACCGCCGCCCCGGCGCGACCCAGCGGCGTCAGCGTGGTCGCCACAACGCCGACAAAGGTGGCGGTGTTGACGTGAAATATTTCGCTGCCACACACGTACTCGCGCGCCGTGGCCGACACCTCCTGGCCAATCAGCGCAATCTTGCGGTCCGGGTCACTGACCAGGCGCGCCATCGCCACGAAAAATTTAGTCAAGTGCGCGTGAAGCAGCTGAAAGTTGAAGCGCTGAATGAGTTCGTGGCACGTTTCCGCAGCGGCCAGCCGCACGGACAAGTCGAGATCCGCGACCGCCGGCAGCACGAGCTCGCAGAACCGTGCCACCAGCGCGTCCGGGTACTCTCGAGATGGGATGCCCGTGAGGATGCCGCGCACGCAGAGCAGCCCACCGCGCCGGTACGTCGGCGACGCGACTTTCAGAAACTGCGAGTCCACCACGTCGCACTGCTGGCCGAGGATGCCGCACGCGCGGTCGAACGGCACATCCTTGAAGACGGCCACAGACCGGTTTGCTACGAGCTGCGTCGCGGAGGTGCGCACATCGGGCTTCGGATCAACCAAGCTCCGCTGCACCTGCACAATGCCAAGCGGATCCATTGCGCGCTGTCAACGGGTGTTGTACTAGAGTGTCTCTGTGTCTCTGTGAATGTGTCCCTAAAGTGTCGCTGTGCCAACAACCGTGCTCTAGTGCTGTTGCACTTTCATAGACGCTCATTTGAAAATTTAAAAGAAAAGAATGCACAAGGTGCGCAAAACAAGACGATGCGTCGACATGGAAGTGGAGAGGAGGAGGGGGGGGGGGGGGGTAATGTGAGTGCCTGACACTGGCGCATCGAGAACAAACTAGCTGACATTGCAGATTCTGGCGGAGCGGTGAACGCCCAACACACTACATGTGACATGTTCCGCGCTGTGCTGGGGGAGTACCGTGAAGGAAAACACACACAAAAAAAGGTGGCCGTGCGCGTCCGCGTCGTCCAACTGAGACTCCCAGCACAAACAAGAATCCAGCGGCGGCACACGGGGTGAGTCACCGTCTGCCACGCGCAAGAGGGGTTTCACTTTTGGTTTTCATACTAGTGGTCATGCTCTGCCCGATTTGAAAATATCATTCGTGTCCGGGTAGGTGCCACTTTTTTCTCTGCTGGTGTGCTTTTTGTGTTATTTTTGATGATGTTGTCACGACCTTGCACGTTGTGCGCCAGGCCACCAAAGTCGCAGAACTATGGATATGCGCGTCAGAGACACGGCCTACAGATGGGAGAACTCTATCAACAAACAAACTTGTTGCGCATCTGCTTTAACTTGCTTCGTGTACTACTGCAAACAGGAACAAAAGAAAACGGTGGTGATCTGCGGGATTCTTTTTGCGACGAGTTTTCTTCAGGTTTAGGTTGAGAAATCCTTGAAAAAACTGGTGGGCGTTGGTCGCCGAACACTTGTGGTTGCGGCCGCGTTCTTATTTTTTTTTTTTGGAGGTGTGTCGTCAAACTACGGGACAAAGAACAAAACACGAAATGGGAACAACAGAAAAAAAAACTAAAAAAAAAAGAGGAAAACAACGCCAGGCGACACGAAAAGGAAAAGAAAAAAAAAAGGAAAAAGAAAGGCGGTACCAACCAAACGAAAAACAAACAAAACAGACATGTCGATGATCGGGAGCGGACGTCTGTCCCCGAACTGACGCAAACGCTGAGCGCAGCGTCGCACGGGCACAGAGAAGAGTCGTCGCACCAGCACGATACACAACAGAACAATGAACTCACAAACGGTGTCTACAAGAAAAACCACAGATAAATCAAAGAATGAATGAAAACGAAAGGAAAAAAAAACGGTACCCACTTCCCCAACACAGAGAAGAGAAGAAACACAAACCAAACAAAACAACACAAAGATACAGGGAAGTGAATGGAATGAGTGCGACAAAAAGAAAAAAACGATGGCAGTGCTATCGGGTCACGCGGACACGAAGGGAAGAAGAACGAACACACAGAAGAGGGAGCTGCTTCTGTGGCGGCCTAGTGACTCTCTTACAGCTCATCGTCGGACAGGCGCGGGCTCGATCCGCGACGCTGGGACTCCTCCGCGAGGCGTGCACGGCGCGCTTCAAGCTCTTTGATGCTCTCCTGCGACTTGTTGGCGAGCTTGGTCTTCTCGTACGGCAGGTGCTGTTCGCTGGCGGCGTTGCCGGAGGGGTACCACGGCTTCTGGTAGCCGGGGTACTTGGTGCTATCGCCGGAGGGCTTGCGCTTCCACGACGGGTGCGCACGAGGCGAGCGCGAGTTCGACTTGGGTGCGGCCATGTCGGTGCCGGCCTCGGACTCGGGAGCGGCATCGTCCTCGGCCGCGGGAGCGTCGTCCGCGGGAGCGGCGTCGGCCGCCGTGTCTTCGGTCGGGTACATGGCGTCGCCAGCAGCCGTCTCCACGGCCGGCACGTCGCGGTTCTCGACCTCCTCCTCCTCCTCGAGAGGGTCCTCGTCGTCGTCCTGCTCGTACTTGTCGGCATCGGACTCGGCGTCTTCCTTGGCGGGCTCGTCCTCGGTGGGGTACATGCCTTCGTCAGCGTGGTCAGCATCCTCGTCGGCCTCCTCCGGCTCCGGCGCGGCCCTATCCTGAGCCGCATCGACCTCCTCCTCCTCCTCGTTCACCTCGTCGTCCTCCTTGGCGGGCTCGTCCTCGGTCGGGTACATGTTCTCTTCGGCGTGCTCGGCCTCCTCGTCGGCGTCCTCCTCGTCGGCGTCCTCGGGCTCCGGCACGGCGCGGTCCTGCGCGGCGTCGGCGACGTCCTCGGTGGGGTACGTGTCCTCCTCGTCCTGCTCGACCTCCTCATCCGCGTCGCTCTCCTTGGGCTCAGACTGCGGCGCCTCCTCCTTCTCCTCCTCGGGCTCCTCGGTCGGGTAGGTGTCGGACGCGTCCTTCTGCTCGGGCTCCTCCTCCTCCTCGAGGGGGTCCTCGTCCTCGTCCGCCTCTTCGGCAGCGGGGGCAGGGGCCTCGCGGGCCTGCTGCACAGGCTCCTCCTCCTCCACCTCCTCGTCGATGTCGTCCTGCACGTCGTCGTGGTCGGCGTCCTCGGTGGGGTACATGTCATCCGCCTCCTCGGCGGCGGCGGGCTGCTCGTCGGCACCGTGCGTGGACTCCTCCTCCTCCTCGAGGGGGTCCTCGTCCTCCTGCTCCTCGTCCGCGCCGTCGTCGGCCTTGGTGGGTTCCTCCTCGGGGACAGGGGCGGCGCGGGACTCGGCGACGGGCGCTTCCTCCTCCTCTTCCTCCTCCAAGGGGTTCTCGTCCTCCTCGGCGGCGGCCGCGTCGTCGGCGTCCGTGTACAGCGGCGGCTTCTCCTCGTCTTCCGCCTCCTCGTCAACGGCGTCCTCCTCGTCAGCGTGGATGGCGCGGTCCTCGGTGGCGGCGGCGGGCTCGTCGTCGTCCTCGCGCGGGTACAGGGGCTCGCCGTCCTCCTCGGCCTCGGCCTCCTCGTCCGCGACGTCGCTCTTCTCCTCCTCGGCCTCCTCGTCCGCGACGTCGCTCTTCTCCTCCTCGGCCTCCTCGGCCGCCTCGGCGGGGGCCTCAATGGCGCGGGTCGCCTCGTCCTCGGCGGCGTGGAGGCGCTTGTAGTCCACGACAATGTCGCCGAGGTGCTGGCGGCCGGTGAAGACGTCGTGCATCTTCACAATCACGGTGCCCTCTTCGTCGGGGATGGCGCAGCGACCGGTGCTGATGGGGCGGCCGTCCGACAGCGCGCTGACGTCGATGGAGGACTCGTCCGGCTTGACGCCGATGAAGCGGATCTCCTGGTTCCACGTGATGACGTGGTTGCCGTCCGCGTCGACCTCTGCGGGGGCAGCCGTGCCGGCGCCCTCGAGGTCCTCCGTCGTGACGACCACGTGCGCGTTCTCCACGGGCACGCCCTTGCGGTCGGTCAGGTTGAGCCCGCGCACGGCGGTGACGAAGAGCGACTCCTCCTGCACGACCTGCTCAATCTGGCGCGGGGCCTCCTCGGCCTCCGCGGCCGGCTTGTTGAGCCACTCAATCTGGATTTCGCCCCAGAGCGCGTCCTCCTTGGACTTGGACTCGACCAGCAACACGGCACTGCCCTTGTTGTGCAGGCGCTCAAAGTCGAGGGGGACGGCGCCAACGACAATAAGCTCCTCCTCCTCGTCGGCCGCGGCGGACTCGTCCTTGGGCACGCAGACGAGGATGTGGCCGAGCTTCTTGTCCGTGTGCAGCTCCATCATTTGCGACGGGTTCTCCGGCATGTAGTGGTAGCCCTCCTTGCCAAAGTACGGCGACACACTGGGCTCGTTGAGGGCGTCGGTCGTGTACAGTACGGACTCGGAGCAGTTGTCGTCGGTGTCACGCAGGACACAGAGGACACCACCGGTGAAGGGCTCGCTGCCGTTGTCCGTGTACTGGAAGACGCGGTGCGCGACAAAGGTGCAGATCTGCGACTGGTCCAGGCTCTGGTGCTCCAGCGCGGACGCATCGAGGCCGCGGTCCTGGCCATCCTCGCTCACGTACCACGAGGCGACAATGGTGCCGAGCGGGCCCTCCTTCACCGTGCCGTAGCCGGTCTGCATCTCGTCCTCGGGCATCACGGGCAGCAGCTCCTCGTTGCCGCAGTCGCGCTGGTGTAGCGCATCGCTGGGCACGACCACGCCACCGAGCAGGTGCTCGTTGGTGTCGGGCAGGCTGTCGTTGACGACGAGCACCTCGAGCGGCTCCTCGGAGTTCGGGTAGGGGAACTCGAAGAGCTCGTCCCACGTCGTCAGCGCGTCCTTGCCGCGCGGCACCTTGGCCGTGCGGCCCTCGAAGGCACCGCAGCGGACAATCACCGACAGTGGATCGCGTGGCGCGCCAGAGAGGTTCTCGCCGTGGTGCACCGTAACAATGAGCTTCGCGGCCGGGTTCTGGCCGGCCTCGGCGGCCTGCTGGCGCGCGCGACGGAGCTCGTCCAGTGTGGCAGGCGGCGCGGGGACGTCGCTCTGCGGCGCCAGCTCGGGCTCCTCCGCCGGCGCACCAATGGAGCGGTACGACTGGCGGCGCTTCTGGGAGGCGGACGGCAGCGGCTTCGCGCGCTCGTCGAAGACGTCGAGCTGCATCAGGCGGCGGCGCTCCGCCTCCTTCTGGTCCTTGGCGGCGCGCACGAGGCGCTCGCGCTCCTGGGCCTGGGCGAACTCACTGCAGCACGGGCATTGGTACACCTCGGGCTTCTGGTTGTAGGTCTCCTCCGGGGGGTAGCCACCGCGACGGATCAGGGAGGCCGCCGTGTTGTCCTCGTAGGGAAGGGGGTTACCGAAAATAGACATCTTTGCGCGTCAAGACTTGAAAAGACGGAGATGCGGATGGTCAGTAGGAGAGGTGGGAACTGAAGAAAGAGGAAACGTAGGGTGACGACAACAACAGATCTTCACCGAAGCAGTACAGAGGTCTTGGTTGCAAGAGGAAACGGTAACGGTAACGGTAAAGAATGGAAGAATGTGTGTGTGTGTGTGTGTGTGTGTGCGTGTGTGTGTGTACGTGAACGTGAAGGGCGGTACAGTTTACGGACAACTCACGTTGACAATTAAAAAGGTGAAAATAGGGAAAAAAGAGGAAACACTATTTGTGAAAATCGCGTTTAGCTACTAAACTGGTCGAAAAAAAAAAGGCAGTCAGTGCAAGGTGGTTGTGTACAAGTATGCAGGTGTGTGAGAGGAGGAGAGAAGCAGATGTGAAGACGAAGAAAAAAAAAAAGGACGCAGTGACGCGTGTCGAGAAGACAGCCGTGCGGCTATCAACGGGTTTGGCGTGTTGACGGCGGCTTGGTCGCTGAACGCCGTTGCTGAGATTAGAGGAGACCGTAGAGGAGGCCAGAAGACGCGGCTGCATGAAGCCCCAATGCCGAAAAGCAAATGGTGTTTTTGCCTGCGCTCTGGCCAAAAAAAAGGCACACTGACGTGTTAGCCAAAGAGCGGTTCATCAGATACGAGATTCACGCATCCTCTGCAGTGGGCTCGGCAAGTTGTTGGTGTTCATTTATATAATGATAGTTTTGTTCAGTTTTAATGCTGGTGGTCACGACGCTGATTATGGGGACGGAGAACGTGCAAAATCAGGGCTAAAAAACAACAACAAAACGACAGCATGACAGTCAGACTCCACTGAGATGAATAGCGGAATGAATGAGTGATGTGTTCGCCTGTTTGCGGTTCGCCGCGCACACTTTCGTCAATGCGGTTTGTGACTATGTACATGTGGATCAAGAAAGAGTGAGAGAAGTCTTTCAGATTTTTTTTTCGGAGTCGCCAAACCTGCACAACATGGCTCTTCAAACAAAAAGGTACAAGGACGCGAAAAAGGACTGGGGGAAAAAAGTACACAGGAAAAAAAAAAAGAGTAAAGGAGAAAAAGAAACGAAACAACATGGGCAGTGTGCTGTCTTCGGCTACTCATCCGTCCAGTTGCATGGGACGATGATCGACTTTCCTTTCATTTTCTTTTTTAGCTCTATGTTCCTTTACATCATCTGTGGACTGTAGGCGTGTCCTCCCTTGCGGGAGAGCATCATGATCTCAGCGGTGAGCGCGTCGATTTCCTCTTGCTGTGCGGCGATAAGTTCGCGTAGGTTGGCGCGGTCCTCCTTGGTCGCCACGCGCGCACCGCGGTAGCGCTGCACCGTCTTCGCCGTCGACTGAGCCAGCGCGCGGTCAATCTCCTGGCGCTCGCCTTCGTAGTTGCCGTAGTCCTGCAGCAGGTGCGTGTTCTCGACAATCTTGCCCTGCAGCCTGTCGCGCAGGTCCGCGATCTTCCGCTCGTACTGGCGCAGTGTCCGCTCCCAGCTCAGCTCCAGCTGGCGAAGCTGTTCCTTCTTTGCCTCGATGCGCCGGCTGGAGCCGCAGGATTCGAGCATCTCCAAATCGACCTGCTGGCCAAACTTGAGCATCATGACCTCGTACACCTTCGTCTCCCACTCCGCGTGCGCTGTGCGTGCCTCCGCCTTCTCGGCTTGCACGGCCTGCAGCGCTGACTGCATGTTATCGCACGCTTCACGACGCGCTGTCTTGAGCGCGGCAAGATCGTACACGCGCTGGCGCAGGCGCTGCATCTCCTCGTCGGAAATGACCACAACCGGCTGCGCGCGCACATCGAACGGGCACTGGTCGTTCTTCAGGCACTTCACCTGGTCGCAGCGCAGCGGGACGACCATGTCGAGGCGGTTGAGTTCCTTGCGCTTCTCCACCTCGAGCAGCTTGATCTGCTGCAGGCCGTCGTCCACCTCTTTGGAGAGCGACTCGATCGTAGCGCGGCCGGCCTCGGCCTTGCGCTTCAGCATCTCGCTCGACGCCTTCTCGTCGGAAATGGCGTCGACGAGGTCCAGGCGCCGCTCGCGCAGCTCCAGCACCGCCGCCCACACTTCAGGCTCGCACGACGCCGGGCAGACCTCCTCGCCAATGTCGTCCACAAGGTCGTCTTCCTCGTCCTCATCGCTGGTGATGTCGTCGTTGTCGTCGTCCTCGCCATCGCGGCGGCGACGCTTGATGTGGCGATTGAAAATCTTGAGCAGGTACGCGGCCTTGTCGGTCGGGCCATGCGCGTGAATGTAGGCCTCCGCGTCCCGCTTCAGCTCCTTCTGCTTCTCCTGCGCGCGCGTGAGTGCGGCCTCGTGTCGGGTGGCCTCGCGCTTGAAGCCGTCGATCTCCCGCCGCGCCGCCTCGCGGGTGCGCTGGACTTGCACGAGCTGCTGTCGCAGCGCCTTGTCGCGCTTGCGGTAGAGCAGCAGCATCTGGTACTCGCGGAAGAGGAGCAGCAGGTGCCCCTCAGCAAAGCACACGTCGCCGTCGAGCCGCATGCGGTCGTCGAGCAGGCGCTGCAGGGTGGCATCGTAGTCGTTCATCAGCTGCTGCACCTGGTTCGACAGGCGCTCCCGCTCCGCGAGCAACTCGAGCCGGATCATGGCCATCTCCTCCTCCTCGAGGTCGCTCGGGCGGATGTTGTCCAGCTTGGCGCGCAGCTCCGCGTCCATGCGATCGCGGTTGGCGCCGGCGAAGACCATGCTGCTGCGCGAGCCGCGCTCCAGCCCCGATCGGGTGGACTTGTTGCGGCTGCTGCCACGCTTGGCGGCGGCGGCGGTGGAGCTGTGCGCGGCGAGGCTGCTGGCCCGCGGGTCAACGTTGTACGAGCTCGCGCGGGGGCTCGTGACGGACGTCTTGTGCTCCGCCGCCGACGACGCGCTCTCTTTCCGGGTCGCCCCAGCGAGGTCGGCGCCGAAGCCGCGCTGCGCCTGCTTCTCCTGCTCCTGGCGAGCGCGCTCCTCGGCCATGTGGACTGCGTACGCGTCGAGCTCCGCGCGGCTCATGTCGAACAGCCGCTCCGGGCACTCGTCCGGCTGCAGCGCGAGCGCGGAGGCATCGCAGCGGTGGTCGCGGAGCTTGGCGTTGATGCGCTCGATGCGCGCGCGGAAGGCGTTGACCTGCTCAATGATGCGCTGCTTCTCCGCGCGGCGCTCGAGCAGCTTCTCGTTGAACTCGGACTTCTTCGCGACGAGCAGACGCTGTAGATCAATCATGCGCTGCAGCTTGGCGGCTGCGGTGGGGCGAAAGTCGGGCAGCCCGGTGTACGCGGGGTCTGTGCGGAACACGCACTCGCCGCGGGCGGCGAGGTCGGCGGCCAGCTGCGCTTCGAGGCGCTGCGCGTCCTCGCTCGGGTCCGGCTTGCGGTTGAGCAGCTCATTGTAGCCGCGCCGCCGCTCCTCGCGCTCGCGCTGGCGCTGCTCCTGCTTCTCGAGTTGCTGCTTGACAGAGGCGCTCGTGCCTGACTGCCCCACCTTGCCTCCAGCCGCGGCGGCAGACGACGACGTGGTGGGCGGCAGCGGGGCCTGTGGGGCTGTCCCCGATGAAGCAGCTGTCGCCCCTGCCGGCGTGCGGCCGTCTTGTGCGCCGGGGCCGGTCTCGTTGGTGTCGTCAAGGCCCGCCTGCTCGACCTCGGCGGTGTCCTCGTCGTCGTCGGAGTGCTGCAGGGCGGCCATGTCGGCCTCGAGCCGCGCAATGGCTCCGCTAGGGTCCACCGTGCGGAATGAGGCGACGTCGAACTGCCGGCTGAAGGCGTGCAGCACGACGCGGTCGTAGACCAAGTTGTCGACGAAGCGGCGGCGCAGCTTCTTCGTGCGCATGTTCTCGCGCGCGGCATCGAGGGCAAGCTCCTTGCGCGCCTCCCGCACGCGGCGCCCCTGCTCTGCCTCCAGCGCGCGCGCCATGTCGGCGTCGAGCTCGAGCTCGTCGCCCGCGAGGCGGACCTCCTCCGGCAGCTGCGCGTTCTGCACCAACACGACCTCGTACTGCTTCTGCACGTCACGCAGGCGGGCAAGGAAGCCGTCGAGGCGCTCCTGCTGAGCGGCCTCCCGCGCCGCCTCGTCGTGCGCCTCCTTCTGCTGCTGAATCGACAAGCCCGCGGCGGTGGCGGCGAGAGCAGCCGGTGCGGCTGTGCGGGCGGCCATGACAGCAGCCCGGGCCGGCAGTGCCTGCGCAGGCGGTGCAGCAGCGCCATCGCGCAGCGACGACACGACGAGGCCGTCGCTGCCCGTGGTGATGAAGATGGTGCCGTCAAAGGAGGTGTGCGCGCTGGTCACACGCCCTGTCGTGCTGTCGTGGGACGGCGCGACCAGCTGCACAGAGGCAGGGCGGCCGCTATCCGCCCCCGCGTCGAGGCGGTGCACGACGACCTGGGCGTGTGCGCAGACGACGAGGAGCTCGGTCTGCGTGGCGCTGACCGCCGCCCAGCACGGCACGCGGTCGCGGTAGCACAGGTTGCGGCCGGGTTCCTCGACGTAGCCCTCCGGCTCCACGCCCGTCGGCGGGAGCGGCGGCAGCTGCGTCCGTCCGGCGTAGCGCACCGTGCACGTGTACGCGTAGAGCAGCTCGGCCTTGTCCATGCCGACCGCCACGTCCCCACTCGGCAGCGTCTGCAGAAGCACGACAGGCCAGGGGTCATTGTCGGGCTCCTCAAGGATGTCGTCCACGAGGGCGTTGGCGGCGTTCAGCTTCTCGTCCTCCGGCACCGGCGGGGGGAGCTTGCGCTGACGCAGGCCGACGAGCGCGTAGCGTGCGGCGAAGGCGTAAGACACGTCCCTGTCGACATCCTCCCTGGACGGGCACTGGAAGGCGAGGACCTGACCCGACTGGTAGCCGATGAGGACACCGCCGGCACCGTCCGCCACGGGGTCCCACGCGGCGCACAGCGGGTCGGCGAGGGGCGACTGGCAGAAGCCAATCGGGTCCAGACCCGCGGCGCCGGGCTGGTCGACAGCGAAGAAGAAGACGCTGCCCTTGGTCGACACAGAGCACAGCACGCGGCGCGCCTTGTCGGTGCAGAGCGCCAGCACGGGCTCCGTGTGCGGCCGCCACGCCTGGCGAGCGACGAGGCCGTCGCGTCGGGCCTCCACGACACACAGACGTCCATCCGCCGCGCCGGCGACGAGCATCAGCGGGCTGGACGAAGAGGCGTCGGCCGGGGAGAGGGCGATCAGCGCCGTCACGGCGGCCGCTGACACGACGGACCCGGCGTCGGTGCCGGCGCTGCTGCCAGGGAAGAGGCACAGCGCGGCCTCCTCGAGCCCCGCGACGTAGTTCACCGCGCGCACAAAGCCGTCCGCGCCGCCAGTGTACACGACGTGCTCCGTCTGCGACGGCACCGACGCGAGGATGCCGCCGCCGTTGAAGTGCAGCGCGACAGCGGCCTGGTCGCGCGGCTGAAGTGCCCCTGCGCGCACCTCCTCGGCGGTCGGGAACGGCGCCGTGGCGACGGTGCCGGTGCGGTCGAGCACGACCCACTCGCGCCGCGACTCGCAGAGCGTGATGGACTGGATCGCGCTGCGCTGCCCGAGGGCGGTCTCCAGCAGGCACTTGGGGGCGTACAGGGCAGGCACGCCCTCGCCCTCGGCCTGCTCCAGCTCCGTGCGGTCCCAGTAGCGGATGTAGCCGTCCTCACCGCAGCTGACGACCGTGCGGCCGTCGTGGATGAGCTGGACGGCGCTGATATTGCCGGCGTGCGCGGGCGCGAACTTGTACTCGACCGCCACCATCGCCCCGCCGTCGCCCTGCACGCTCGGTGCCTCCATCGAGGCCACGAAGCTGCACTTGACGAGGTCGCCTTCCCAGAGAAGCAGGCAGCCGCTCTCGGAGCCGGAGAGCACCTTGCCGTCCGGCAAGACGGCGAACCCGCTGATGTCGGAGAGCTCGAGGCGGCCAAACTTGCCGAGCGTGCCCTGCAACTTCTTGCCGGTGAACGTGTTCGCCATGGTCCAGAACTTGACGTGGCCGATACCGCCGGTCACGAGCAGCGAGTTGTCAAAGGCGCTGAAGGCGACGCTGAACACATCCGTGCCGAAGCACTTGTTGCGCAGGATGAGCGCCTTGGATTCCCAGTCCCACACCGAGAGCGTGTAGTCCGGGGCGTCGGCGACTGTCGCCATGCGCGTGCCCGTGGTGTCAAAGGCAATGGCGCTGAAGCCAACGACCGCGCCGTCGTCGAACGTGTGCACGGCCTTTTGGGACGGCCACTCGCACACCACGACGCCGGGCTTCTGCGTGGCGCGCTGGCCGACCACGTAGCACCCGCGCGAGGGGTGCACCGCCACCACGCCCACGCCGCCATCGACGGGCAGCTCCTGAGACTCCACGACGCCGGTGGTCAAGTGCACAAACAGCACAAACTTGCCGGCCGCCATCACGACGACGTCGTCCGCCAGCCACGCGAGTGCGTTGTGGTGGCTGGTGTCAATGCCGTAGTGCGCGAGGACGCGACTGCACACGGCCGCGGACGGGTACGGATGAAGCGGTGGCTTGCCAGAGCCGCCGTGCGCAGCCTCTGTGGCCCCACGAGCAGCCACGGGCATTGTGGGGACTTGAGCTTGTGTGAGTGAGTTTCGGGGTGTAAACGTACTTCACGCGGTGAAGCAGAAAAGAAAAATATTCGGTGCACTCAAAACGACAGAGACTCACTAAAAAAAAAACAAAAAAAGATGGAGAGTCGACCGTCCGTCTGTGTTGTTTTCTAATTCTTCGCGTGGCAAGACAATGTTAGAAATGTGTGAGTGGGAGAAACAGAGAGAGGGAGGAGTTGGAGCGGAGGTGAGAGTTGTCCAAAGAGAAAAACGTGTAGGAAAGAACAACAGCAGGAAGAGGCTATGCGGTACACAGTTTTGCAAGGCTGTTAAGAACCGTCAACGGTCGATTGCTGCTGTGGACGTATGCCAAGCAGGCAGTATCTATCAGGGCAAGGGCCAACCAAGTACCATTCTGGTACACACTTTGTTGCCGCATTCTTTTTTTTTTTTGTGAGTTAAGTTGTCAACAAGTGCCAGCAACATATGCCTGACTGCACACAAGAACACAAGACAGCCACCCCACGCACACACATCGATGTTGTTAGGCGCCGAGACGGGTCAGGAGGGCACCGAGGAAGATGGTGGCCTGGATTCCGTTGGCCTTGGCCTGCGTGGCGAGCGTCTCGTCCCCCGTCATGATGGCAGCGCGCTTGTGGCCGTTCTGCTGAATGACGCGCAGCAGCTCGCACGAGGCGTCGAACATGTCGTCATGACCTCCCAGGGTTAACGAAAGTGAGAGCGGCACGCACACGAACCAGTCACCGTGCTGGTGCTGCCAGCGACGCAGCATCGCGCGGGCACTGTCGGTCAGCGTGCCGCGGCTCGCGAGGCTTTGGAACGGCAGCAGGGCGAGCGCGCCCTTCTTTCTCGCGTAGCCGTCCATCATCTTCACAAAGGCGTCCTCGTGAGGACGGTGTGCGGAGAGTGTGTTGCACGCCGCCGCGTCGAGCACGTTGCAGGAGCATTCGGGCTGGACGCCGGCTTGCAGCAGGCTCGCTAGTCCCGCCGGGGTCTCATGCTGTGCACCGTCTGCCGCGGCCCAGTACGCCCGGAACACGCCGTCGATCGGGACAGTGCCGAACAAGGTGTACTGGGCTGCCGCGCTGAGTTTCTGCAGCTCCGGCGAGGCGGCGAGCGCTGGCGTGGCGCGCATCGTCGGGAGCAGCACGGGCATCATCGCACTCAGCAGCGCGAACGGGGCAGGAGCAACGTCACCAGGACCACCAGCCGCGGCCTGGGACAGGGCGGCGACCAGCTCTGCCGCGGACGTGAGCTGTCGGCTCCACCACGCTGCAGTGGGGTCAGCACCGGGGGCGGGGATGCACAGGAGCTCGCCGAGGTGCGCGGCCACGCCGATCTGGCGCTGGCGCTCGTTGTCGGAACGAGCCACGCCAAACAGATGCGCGGCAAAGCGGCGCACACACCAGACGTAGAACTCCAGCGGCCCGCCGGCAGGCAGCACGGCCAGCGCGGCCGAGGACGGCGCACCACTCGTCGCGTCGAAGGCGTGCGGCAGGGTCAGGCACAGCGCCTCCAGCGTCGGCGTGGAGACAACGCACATGAGCGCGAACAGAGCGAGGACCTTGGACGGTCCGCACGCGGCGTCTAGAGCGGCCATGATGAGCGTCTCGATGGAACGACTGGTGAGCGGGATCTTGCGCGAGGCGGCGTAGTTCACCACCTCGCACCCCATCGCCACCCGCTCGGCGCCACCTTCACTGGCAAGCGCGCCGTCCGGTGACAGCGGCGCGCCATCGTCGGCAGCGCAGAGGGTGCGCACCACGTCACTGAGAAAAGCACCGACAATGAGCGGCGTGGCCTCCTGGCCCTGCTCAGCTCCAGCGTGCTGCAGGACCGGAGCGTTGAGAATGTCGTGCCGCACAAGACGGACCAGACGCGGCCGGAGCGTCGGCTCGTGGCCGGCGAGCAGACAACGCCCATAGGCGGCCGCATGCACCAGCGTGAGCTCACCACACCCGCGCGTGAGCTGCACGACGCGCGCGAACGCCTCAAGGAAGCCGGGCCTCACGCGCGGCGGAGACTGCGCGGTGTCACTGAGCGCCACGGACGCCATCGAGGAGCAGAGCGGGCCCCAGACGGTGCGCAGCAGTGAGCCCGCGGTGGAGGGCGGAGGGTTCGCGTGGCGGGCAATGAGCAACCGTGCCACCGGGGTCGGATTGTCGGCGAGCGCGGCGACCATGTCAAGGCACAGCGCCGGCGAGAGGTGCTGGCTGCCCTCGAGGACGAGCTCCTCCACGAGGTCGACAATGGCCGCGTGCGCACCGTGCCGGGACTGCGCCGTGACGTCCTCGCGATCCCCCACGCGTCGCATCCACTGCACAGCCCGCCGGAGGGCGGCGAGGCTCGGTGCGGCGCCGGTGCGGCGGTCCAACGCAAAGCGGGACTGGATGTCCTCCGTCGACCTCGGCTGCGCGAGCCAGTGGAAAGTGTCCAGTCGGCGCTGCGCCACGTCGAACGGTGTGGTGCGTCGGCGGGGAATGCTGAGCACCGTGTCGCCGGCGCTGTCGTCCATCTCGGAGGTCGCGCTCATCTCCTGCCGGCGCCGTTTGTGCACGACAAAGGAGGACCCGTAGCGGCACCGCTGCAAGGACTGGTTCTCCGCCAGCTCGTCAATGAAGCAACGATAGCGCGTGGTCATCGGCAGCAGGCGAGCGCGCGGAAGCTCCTCCGCAATCGCCGCGGTGTTGGCGAAATCGCCCTCTACTGCGCCGCCATCCTCGCGCTCCCAGTTGGTGGTTTCCATCGTTCCTTGACTCTCAACCGCAGCAGACTCACTCGACGTACAAGACAGGAAAGCTGCGAGAGAGAGAGCGTGCCACGATCGGGTTGTGGGCTGTCAAATGACAAGGAGGAACGAGAAAAAAAAAGGCGAGACGTACACCTGATGTGGCCGTCACAGTACTGTGCCATGTATGTGTGCGGAGAAAAAAAAGGGGGAGGGGTAGAAAGAGGGGGAGGTACAGTTGTTGTCTTAACGTAAACAAGCGGAGGCGAAGAGTGTGAAGGTACGCACAGCTGGTGCAAAGCGTGTAGCAGAGGCGACTAGGACATGATACAGACCTAAACAGCAGTCTCCTCACCACCCCCGGTGGTGCAGACAGCTCGTCAGCAGTCGAGGTGGAACGGGCTCCACAGCGAGGCTGGTGATGATTAGGCAACAGAGACGTACGCGTCGACAAGCAAGGTACAAAGGTGTATTGCTCTGCAGTACAGGTTCAGCTGCTTTATTTGGTTTGGTTGCTGTTGCCACACAGTGGCATGGAAAGCTCAGGAGCGCGGAAAGCATACAAGGCTCCAGCCACATAAAAAAAAAAAGCGAAGAAGCAACAGTGGAGAAAAAGCACAACAAAGTCAAAAGGGTGGAGAAAAAAAAGGGGACAGAGGACGGGAATTCGAAAAAAAAATGGGGGTAGCGAGGTCTGATCGCCTGATAATTTAACATTGGAGACGGGGACTGTGAACAGACCGATGATCCGTGTGTATGCACAAACAGAGTAGTCTGTTTCTGTGTGTGTGTGTGTGTTCGCTCATTTTCTGTCACAGTGACTCTGATCAGCGCTGGCAGAAGAAAGACGCGCCATGTTGCGGGCGTGCGCCAGCTTCACTATTCCACGCCTCGCGCACACACAGAGAGAAGAAAAAGTGGAGCAAGGGGGTGTTCACAAGTAAACAGTGTATGGGAACACCACGAGGGAGGGAGGTTGCCCTCATGTATGGTCGTTTTCCTCTTCTTCGACGCGTGACAAATGACGAGGCACCGACGAAGAAACAAAATCCACTGCAGAGATGTGAAATGTGGTTTACATTGTCCAGTGAATGGACACAGGGCGACAACAGCGTAGCGCGCACGTGAGAAACAACACTCGCGGCTGGGCAACGGCCTCCAGCCGTCACACACGCACACACCGTGAAGCACTCGTTTCTCACACAGCCCCACCGAGTCGTCGTTGAGCGCGCTCCATGGCCGCACGCTGCAGCATGCCCTTGATGTCCACTGCCGGTGAGCCGCCTGCGCCGTCCGACAGACCCGTCTTCAGCGGCGGGGGCGTGCGGCTGCTCGCGGGTGCAGCGCGGAACAGCGGGTTCAGATACGCGGGCTGCGACTCCGCCCTCGGCGCCACACCGTACCGTGCGCGTGTGTTCACCGGAATCGATGGCAGGTATCCACGGGCCGCGCTCGACGACGGGGCCGGCGAGACCGCCTGGCCGACCTGATAGCGGTACGGTCTGTAGTCGCCGCTGGCGCGCTGCGATGCGGGCGGGCGGGCGGCGGACTGGTAGCTGTTCAGCTGCTGGTACAAGTTGTCCATCTCGCCCCCGTGCGATGGGCCAATCGCCTCGCTGCTGCGCGCCACGTTCGGCAGGAACGGGCTTCTCGACACGACGGGGATCTGCGAGCTGCTGCTGCTGGTGATGTGGTTGCTGTAGCGTCCGTACGGGCCGGCAGGGGCAGCGTTGGCGCCAAGTCGGCCGGGGACCTGGCGGGTGAACTGACGCGCTGGCGCCAGGTAGCGCGCACTGCCAATCTCTTGACTGGCCGCGCGTGCCCCCGGGGCGACGCTGTCGCGGTCGCGGCCGGCGGCGTGGTGGCCGAGCAGCGGGTTGGCGCGGCTCGAGGACGGCACCAAGGCCGGCGGCGTCGGCGACTCGTCCGGGTTGCGCTGGGCACTTTCCGAGGCCCCCGTCGGGTGAGGACACGCGACGGGCAGCGATGTTCCGGCGGCGGGCGGTGGCGCAAGGCCCATCACGTCTTGAAGCACGGAGTCGGGCAAGAGGCGGTTCTTGAGCAGCGCCTCGAGGTACTTCTCGGGGACAATGTCGCCTTTGAGCCACTCCTTCATGCGCCGCTGGACAACGGGGAGCTCGAGCAGGTCGGCGAGCAGGATGCGTTGGCTTGGGTCCTTCATGAGCATGCGCGGCACAATATTGCGCAGCTCCGTCGAGTACATCATGGGGAGCGGGTCGTACTGCACCTTGAGGATGCGCTGCATGAGGCCCTTCATGTCGTTGGCGTTGAAGGGGTGCTTGAGAGCCATGACCTCATACAGGACGACGCCGAGCGCCCACACATCACTCGCGTAGTCGTACGGCCGCTCCAGGATCAGCTCCGGTGAGAGGTAGTACGGTGTGCCGACAAATGTCTTGGCCTGATCGTAGGTGCCGTTCAAGGCGCGCGAGATGCCAAAGTCGCCGAGTTTCACCACGTTGTCGCTCGTCAAGAAGACGTTTTGCGACTTGATGTCGCGGTGCAGAATCTTCCGCTGGTGGACGTAGTGGAGGCTGAGAACAATCTGAATCAGCCAGTCGAGCACCTGCGACTCCCTAAAATTGACGCCGTAGTTCTTCTTGATTCGCGAGCCAAGGTCGCCTCCGTCGGCGTACTCCATGACAATGCACAGGTGATCGGACTTCTTGGCGAGGAAGCTATCTACATAGTTGATGATATTGGGGTGCTTCAGGGCACTGAGCACACGCGCCTCATTGAGGCTTTGCTGTCGCTCTTTGCGGTTCATCCGCGTGAGGTCGACCTGCTTAATCACGTAGTACTTGCCATCATCGTTGTTGCGAGCCAGGGCACACGCACCCATGTTGCCCTTGCCAATGTTCCGAACCTTGGTGAACTTGTCCATGATGGCGGCGACGCTACGTGGGAAAAGGAAAGAGAGGTTTGTGCTCGTGCGCAGAGCTTCGACGGGTTGTGGTCGTCACTTGAATGGAGTCGCTCACTCACAACGCAGTTTAGTGAAGTGGGAGGCGTGCGCAAACGGTAACAAGATGATTTAAAAAAAGGAAACAGAGAGAGACACGCCGTTCAACAATAAAAAAATGAAGAGAGAGGGGAGAAGGGATATAGAAACACCGCTGTGGAGTAGTACAGTCACCAAACAAGAGAGGTGCGGAGAAGTTCAAATGTGAGCGTGAGCGCCGAATGTACAAGAAAAAAAAAAGACGAGAACTGAAAGAAGCGAATGTATGGAAGGACGGCACAAGGAAAGGTAGGGGGAAAGAACAAGCCGGAGAAACAAACAAGGGAGTGTCGCACAAACACAAAAATGCGCGGCCTCCCGGGGAAAAAAAAACGCTGTTTTGCGTGGCTAGAAAAAAAAGAGAAAGAAAAAAGGTAGCGGTGTATACGCGGACGCGCCGAGCGCAGGGGCTGACAAAGAGTGAGTTTCGCAAGTGAGTCCCTGATAACGCTACTTGTGTGCGGATGCATGACAGTCATACCGGGCACGCATAGTCCAGAGTTTGACAACAGAAAGCGAAAGATGTAGGAGAATGATGATGGGGTGAGAAGATGTGAGAACAAAATGGATGTCTGCAGAGAGAATGGGTAGTGTTTCAGACGTACCAGCCGTCCGGCACACGATTGGTGGGCGACAAACGATTGCAGCGAGCGTGCACGAAAATGCTCGAGTTGCCGCCAACACCAGACACACCATGGGTCTGTGGCTGCATGGTAGACACAGAGTCACTTCGCTGTCCGGCGAAGAAAGTGCTCCTTCCCAGTGAGGAACGGAGACGAGGAGCAGGAATAACGCCTCAATGCACGGGCTCCCCACACGCACAAACGTATCGTGTGGTCTGAGAGCGTATACATTGCGGCCGATCCAGTCCTCTTTAGCGTTTCGTATAGTTTTGTTTGCTTTTTGACGCTAGGTAAAAGAACCCCAGAGTGACACAAACGCATGGAGAGAGAGATCAAGAGAAAAAAATGGTGGCTACCGTGCCGATGTGTCTTTGCGCTGTTTGTTGTTTCAGCCCGCCCCTCCCGGTCATTGGAGTGTTGTCTGTGCATCTTTTGCAACAGACAGCACGCTGCACACGCTTTCAACGCCTGCGCAAATTCCTACACGTACGACGCGTGGCGCCGTGTGAGTCATCATGCTGCACGGTAGTAGTATGTACTGAGTGACCAGGAATAGGGAGATGATGCGAAAAAAAAAGCACGAAAAACACCCAAAGAAAGACGAAAGAAAAAAACATAGCACGGTATCAACCAGAACACACACAGACACACAAAACAAACACACACTCAAGCTCCACGAGTGGTACTATTGTCCTATCTTTGTTTTTGTTGTTGGTGGGTATTTCTTTTCTTTATCTCCACCTCTCCTCCTCTGTAAGTTCACACGCCGCACTTTCGGTGAGACGAGGTAATGGTACTAATTGAGGAGAAGCTCCGCGACACCCATCACCATCATCGCTGGCGCCAGCCACATAATGTGGGTGTGGAGCACCAGCCAGTAGGCGATGAAGATCCAGCCCGCGACGTGCGCGCTGTTGTGGCCATTGTATCCCAGCGTGGCGTAGCCGGCCGCCCAAATCATGGAGAACACACAGATGATGCCCGACAGCACACGGTTGACAACGGAGACGGTGGACTGCTCCGCAGCGATCCAGTGGCGCATGAACATCTCACCAGGCACGACGGCCGACACAGTGCGGTGGCTCTGCTCGTTGAGCCCAATGGCCTCCTCGGTGGTCAGGGACCTCTCCCAGACCTTGGACCAGTCGTGCTTGGTGGGACGGTGGTGCGCGTTGCGGACGGCGGTGGTGATAGCAGCCGTGGCGGGGACGAGGCGACCCAGAGGAACGGCGCGGCGCAGCATCTTGTATTTTTTTGGTGTGTGTGTGTTGGTTGTTGTTTTTGTACTAATGGGATATGCCTATGTGTTTGTCCTTGAAATGAGAACCTGTGAAGGTGAGATGGACGGCAAGAAGGGGGAAAACAAGTGGGGGAGAGAAAGGGAGAGAGAAAGGCGTGCAGATGGTACAAGATTAGGGCAGTTAGTGTGGTGATGGAGAAAAAAACGCGGTCTGGAATGCAGATGTATACCCCAACGCCTGGCATGGAAAGCGAGCACACAGCGTCGCTCTCAGGACAACATGCGAAGGGGACAACACACACTGTGCGAGTAAGTGCGATGGGCACGCGCAGAGGGTGAAAATGGAGCTGCATACACTGCTTACAGCATGTTGGGGGTGTTCTGATGTCCGACGGGAGGCATAGTGAACGACAAAAAAGTGGTTCCGTTTTTCCTGTTTGAGCGATTGCGTGTGTATCTATTCCGCAGCACAGAAAGAGACCACCATTGATTTCAGCCATTTTCTTCACATTGAATTGAGGTCACAAGTAGGATGACGGCGTGGAGAAACTCGAACAGAATGGGAGAGAAAAGGAGAGAGAGTGAGAGATTCGTCGCGTATCAGCTTCACTCGGCGTCGCCTATGGATTGCCTGCTCGAGCAACGCCAAAACAAAACAAAAAAATGCCGACAACGCATGAGGCGGCACCAAGAAGGGAAAGGGTGGAGAAGACACGCCGTAGCGTCGAGTGGCTCTCTACTCACGACGGGCAGACGGTGCCGGGTATGTGTGACGCTTCTTGAAGAGGCGCGTCACAAAGAAGACATTCAGCACCGACACGAGAACGAGCACCACAGTCTCAGCTACACCGCGGATCTCCATAATCTCAAACACACGCTCAACGTGCGTGCGCAGAATGCGCTCGCGGAGACGCATGATCATCTGATCGTCGGTGGAGCCGAGGAAATGGCTGTCCGAGACCTGCATGGCCTTGCGCAGCGGGTCCATCCGCGACTTCCACCGTTTCAGCGACGTCATGCCAATCTCCATCTTGATGCGTTTCGTCACCTGGGAGTACCGGCGGTTGTCAATGCAGTACGAGTACTCCATCTGCGAGCGTGTTGTGAAGTACACACGGTCCTCAAGGCCGTGTTCGCCGGCGAACGAGGAGTAAATTGTGCGGTTCATGGGGTTGCGCACAAACACGTCAAAGTCTTCACCGCCGTCGAGAACGTGATAGTGCATAGAGACGCCTTCGTAGAAGTCCTGGGACTTGCTGTACATGCAGACTTCCTCGTCGCGAACCTCAAAGATCAGCGAGGTCGCCGTGGGGCGAATGCGCAGGCCATGCGCACAGCTGCAGAGCAGCAACAGCGTCACGGCCACGGCGCAGATTACACGGTGACATGGCATCATCTCGGTGCGCGCAGCAAATCGGAAGAGACGAGTGTGAAACAGAAGAAGAAAAAAAAGGGGAGCAGCGCCAACACAAATGGACTGTGAGGTGCACAATGAGAGACGGCTCTCACACGAGTTATCGCAAGTCAAGTACACGAGAAAGCCAAATATATATTCTAGAAAGCTGGAAAACGAGGGGGGGGAGGAAAGAGCGGATGGGAAGGTGATGAAAAGCGCTAGTGAAATCAGCGGGCATCACGTGAAGGCAGAAACGAGATGATGCGTCTACTGTAAGGTGTGTGTGGCACGTGGAGAAGCACGATTCTTTTTCAGCGCACTAGCCAGTGTAGATCGGTTACCCTTCTCTTCCTTGGTTGTTGGTTCACATCACGTGTATCTGACACCAAAACATCAACATGGACGTCAGTTTGAGCAGAGAGTTCAGATGAGTAAGGCACAAAGAGGGCAAATCAACAGGAAAGGGGCAAAAAAAAGGGGGAGGTGAAAGAAAGAGGTTCAAGAATACAGCAAAGCTCAAAAAAGAAAAATAGTACATGGTCCGAGTCACAACGAAACAAAAAAAAAGATATATATATATATTTCGGTGACTGGCAGTGACAAAGTGAGGGTCCGCCAGCATCTAGACGACGCAGGAGGCGATGCGGGAGCGGTTGATGTACTTGTCAGCCACAAAGCGCGGGTGCGTGGCGTCAATCGGCCGCTCTGTGGACGGCTCCCGCGCGGCGTTGCCGAGGAGCGTGCCTGTGTAGATCTCGTGAATGTAGTCGAGAATCTTGTGGTTTTCGTCGGAGCGCTCGCGGAGGTCGCGGGCCGCCCGGCGGCGACTAGCGGCTGGTGCGCCTTGGAGGCTGACGCCGTCCTTCAACAGCCGCTCGAGGTCACTTTCCTTCGCGAGAGGAAGCAGCACTTTGCCGTTCCAGTCGAGGTAAGCAAGGATCTGGGTGAGCGTCGCCTCCCGCTTGAGGAAGCGGTGGGCCGTGGCGGCAGGCACGCAGTGGTCCAGCTGCACAGCCTCCACCTCCGACACCAGCCGGCTCTGCACATTCGCGAGCGCCGTGGCGTCAACGCGTGGGTGGCCCTTGAAGACGGCCTGCACGCCGTCCAGCATGCGTGTGAGCTCGTCGAGGGTGACAAGGGACTCGCCGGGCAGTTGACCGCTGGCCAGCCGCTTGCACCACAGCGCCGCCGTGACATTGTACGGGCGGAACAGCGTCGCGAGGCCATCGAGCACGTCGCGGAGGTCAATGACGCCTTGACTGCGGAAGTCCACGTACTTGAACAGATAGCGCGCCTCTTGCTCGTCCACGGACTCGTTGTGGAACACCGACAGGAGCAGGAACAGCAGGTCCGTCTCGCGCAGCACGCGCAGGCCGAGGCGTGCCGCCATGGCCCGCGCCGCGTGCAGGAAAGCCGCCTCTGGCTCCCGGATAATGCGCTTCACTAGTGTGTTGGAGCCGTGCTGGAGCAGCACGTCCGCGAATAGACTTCGGTGCAGCGAGAGCGGGGCCTGGCGGCGGTACGCTGTCGGCTCCGTGCCTCCCTCGGCGGACCTCTGCGAGAGGCGATGATCCTGCGAGTAGTGCGAGTAGTGCGAGTAGTGCGAGGCGACGGAGCTCGGCAGGTCCGCGCTGCGCACCGAGTGGCGCGGTCGGTGCGGCGGCGAGGCGTGGGCGGAGCCGACCGCGAGCGTGCTGCGCGTCGTCCACAGGTCCGAGACCACCTTGGTGCGACTGGACGTGCGGCTGCTACGCGTCGCGGAGGCAGAGGCCGCCTGACGCGGTCGACGCACGTAGCCGGTGGTAGGCTGCTCAGAAAGGATGCTGCCCACCGTCCGCGTGCAGGAAGCGCCAGGGGCGGCAAGCGCACTGGCAGGACGCTGTGGGATGCGAGTGGACATGAGCAAACGGATGCGAAAAAAAACTAAATGAAGAAGGTGTGGCAGCCGAGGCTATTGCAGGAATGCACACGTCGCTCTAGGGAGTTGGGGTTGTTCGACACGTATGCGGAGACGCGTCAAGAAGGGTACAAGCGTTTGGCGCAACGGTAGCACAAGTAGATACAGCCAATAGTCTGTTGGTGAGGAGGCAAGCTGTATCACGTGAAACCTACATAGGAGGGGAAAAAAAGAGAAAAGATGATCAAGTCGATCAGGCACAATGGGAGGAGGAGAGGACGAAAAGTGTGAGCCAGTGTCACTGTGAGTGAGCAAATTGCACAGCACGAAGAGCCGGAGATTCAGCAGTGCATGCGGCGCAAAGTCGAAAAGGAAAAGAAAAAGACGCACGAGAGCCACCGCCACGGCACGGCGTGATTGGAAGCGGGTACTTCTACGGCTAGTCTGTGTGACCAGCACGCCACATTGATGGCGAGAGCACAATGTGAACAGTGCCATCACTCTCGCTCTCTCACTCGCGTGTCACACGTGTCAGCCGCAGTCGACGTACGCATCGCTGGGCTAGTCGCGTCCTATTTCCATTCTTGCTGTGGCGCCTGCGGATCTTTCACTATGTATATTTTGTCTTTCCATGAGAGAGTCGGCACAGTTACGTAAATTAATTTTAAAGCGCTGGAGGCGACGAGAACAAAAGGACAGAAAAAACAAAAAAACGTGCGGCCACCAGACCAGCACCGAGACTCACAACGAAAAAAAAAAAAAACTCTACAACCTTCAGCAGCTGATCCTCACGAGAGAGAAAGGACTAGCATGAGGTAGAGAGACGCCCAAGCATGCACACGGGAGGGCGACACTGAAGACACCAGAAACAGGTTTTCTCGATACGCCGCCACCTCCGCCAAGGCTGGGAAGCGGCACTCGCGAGCCACAACGAACAAAAAACAAAAACATGAAAAAGAAGCCACTCAACATTTGGGAGGGTTGTCGACACGCCAGACGAAGGGGCAGTTCGCCGATGGGAGACCCCGCGTTTACTTCTTCTTGGTGAGCTTCTTCTCCGCCTTCTTCAGGGCCTGAGCCAGCTTCTGCACCTCCGGAGTGGTCATCTGCTTGCGCGTCGGCTCGGAGGTGGCGACCAGAAGGTCGGACACGGCCTTCTTGAGGTCCGCCGGGTGCAGCTTGCCGCCCTGGCACGCCTCGCGAAGGCTTTCCTCGGTGGTGAAGGTCAGGTTGCCGCCATTCGCCTCACTGCGCTCCACGACCAGCTCGCCGTTCTGCTTCTTCATGAAGAACAGGGCCACGTCGATGACGGGGTTCTCGCCCTCCTCCGGCGCCGCGTACGCCTTCTTGATCTTGCGACGGAGCTCGACATCGGTGTCGTCGAGGAACAGGGTCTCGTCGCCGGTGAAGACAGCGGGCGGCGCGCCGGGTTTGTGCAGGGCAGGGACGGTCACGGTGGCGGCGTCGACAACCTGGACAGCGGACTTGGTGAACTCGGTGATCAGCGTGTTGAGCTCGCCGTCGGTCGGCAGGCGAATCACGTGGCTCGCGCGCAGTGTCGCCGCGCACGCAACGCGCATCAGCGAGGCGATAACCTGGCCGGCGTTCTTGACCTCGCCGCCGTACAGCTCCTCAATGTGCGCCAACGTGTTCTGACGGCCCACGTTGATCACAGTGACCCAGAAGTCTGTGCGGTGCTCCAGCATGAGCTCGCTCTCGTACACAATCTTCACGTCCGCGGGCAGGCCCGACGCACGCAGCAGCTCCATGTTGTACGTCATGGCTGCCTTGATGTCCGCCTCCTCGCCGGTGAGCGCGTCGGAGGCAAAGGCGGTGAGCTCGGCGAGCAGCAGCGTCACGGTGCCGTCGGCGTGCTCGGCGAGAAACTGGCGGGCCGACGCCACAATCGACACGGCGAGCTCCAGCGGCAGCTTCATGACGGGGGGCAGCCACATGATCGCCGACGGGGTCGCGGAGACGGGCGGGGCCTCGGCCTGCGTGACAGCGGGGGCGGCGCCGTCCTTACGGAACGACTTGACCTGCTCGAGCAGGGCCTTGGCGGTCGCATCGGTCTCAAAGTGCTGGCGGACGGGGTCGAGCAGGTGGTTGATGTCGTGGATCAGGCCCTCCTTCAGGGCCTCCTCGCTGATGCTCTCCTCCAGGAAGGCCGCCTCGAGCGCCTCGTACGTCTCAAAAGTGCGGCCGTCGACCGTCGCGTGGGACCCGGGCTTGGCGAAGATGATGCACTGGTAGTAGTCGAGCACGGGGTTCTTGTCGTCGGTGGGGGTCGGCGCGCCGTCCTCGTTGACGGCACCCGCGATCTGCGCCACGCGCGGGCAGTACGCCTGGCGGATCTTGCGGGCGACGTCCTCGGCGGTGTCCTCCATGAAGATGGCGCTGTCGGGGTCGCTCTTGCTCATCTTCGCCTGGCCCTGCTTGAGGCCGGCGAGCATGTGGTGCGACAGAATGACCGGCTTCAGCTTGCGCTTCGTCAGGTCGCAGTACTCGCGCGCCAGCATGTTCACCTTGCGCTGGTCCAGGCCCAGCTGGCAAATGTCGGCCTTGAGGAAGAAGATGTCGGAGCACTGCATGAGCGGGTAGAGCACCTGCGCGGCCGTCAGCGTGCCCTCGGCCTTGCCCATGATGGTGCAGCACTTCTTGATGCGGGCGATGGTGTTGCGGCGGCCAATGTCGAGCACCGTGCGCCAGTACGTGTCGGCGTGCTTGGTGATCTCCTCGCTGCTCCACAGGAAGATGACCCTCTCCATGTCCATGCCAGCCGCCTTCCACACCTCGATGAGGTACTCGCCGACAACCTTGATGCGCGACATCTCGCCACCGACCTTGTCGTTCATCAGCGCGAACCAGTCGGCCACCCAGAAGACGAAGATGCAGCCGGACATGGTGCACTTGTTCACGTTGACGGACTTGAAGATGCCCTGCGCAATGTGCATGCGGCCAGACGGCTCAAAGCCATCGTACAGGCGGATGCCGGGCTTCTTCTCCAGGAGGTTGCGGAGCTCGTCTTCCTGGATGCACTCCTCGCCAACGCTGCGCACGAGCGCGAAGCGTTCGTCCAGGGACAGTTCAGGGGCGGAGGTCATGTTGGGCCGCACAGAGAAGGTCAGTGTGGAGGAGGGTAGAAGTTGGCCGGAGCGGACACGAGTGGGGCGGCACGGATGGGGCAACGAGTTTGAAAGAGCAGTAGCAACGCAACCACAATGGCGTTTGACTGCGTGTGATAAGGGAAGGCGGAACGTTCTTGCGGTGGCTGACAGCAAGCCTAGGCGAAAATGGGGTAAGTGCTGTCGAGAGTTCGTGTGTTTTGGGCAGTGACGCCAACAAAGGGTGGGGGAGGAATAGGGACGGAGNGTGCAGTGTGGCAAACGCACTGGATCCGGATGCCGGTGTGGTGATGGTTCTGTGTGCACGTGGCTCCGAAAAAAAAAGGGGGGGCGAGGGTGCAGTCATTAATACCGGCGCGTTCCTTGAAGAACTCACGCAAATCATTCTGTTAATGGGGGAGGGCTATCGTTCACACTGTGTGTAGGGAAGGGAGGGAGAACACAAGAAGAACGACATGAAAACAAAATAGAAAAATGGGTTGCTTTGAATGGAAAATGAGGAAGTCAGACAGTCTGTGAGGAAGTACCCTCTGTGTGAGAGGTACGAAACGAGAAAAATAAGAAGGAAAAGAAACAGTGTCCTTGGGGAGAAACGTACAGCCCCATGCTGAGGGTGATTCACTCAGCTCAGAATGCGTTGAAAGGTTTGGTATGTCGCATCCTGAGTGTCCTTGGCGTACACGGCGAAGGTCACGTGCGAGAACACGTTGAGGAATGGCCCCTGCAGAAGTCGCTGGCAGATTTGCGCGACGGTGATGGGACGATTGCGGAACACACCGCAGCCGTACGCGCCGAGCACGAGCGCAGGGACACCGTCCTCCTGAGCCGCAGCCAGGATGCGCGTCAGTCGTCGCTCGAGGGTCTCCTCAATGAGACGCCAGAGTTCCGCCTCGGACACGCCACTCTTCGCGAAGTTCTTGAGCGTCGCGCCGGCGTTCGGGGCGGGTGCGGAGAGGAAGTCCACGTAGTACACATCGTCCAGCAGTGCGCCGGAGTCCTCGTCGCGAAACACGGGCACGTTCGGCGAGAGCACCATGTAGTCCGAGTAAAGGGTGTGCGGCTTGGACGGGTTGTTCTTGGCCAGGCGGCCGTTGAACTCGTACAGGGCTGTGCCCGCCTTGGTTTGCGAGGCGTACAGGCCGGAGCAGCGCGCCAAGCTCTCCTCCTGCGCCTGGCTGCCGCCGAGAAAACCACCGCCAGGACTGTGCGCCGAGGCAAAGTTGAGGCACATCACCGGCGACGTGCGGCTCTTGTCGGACTTGTACAAGTCAAACAACCGCTTGGAGGCCCGCAACGAGGACTCCGTCGTCACCTCGAGACGGGTCGCGCAGGCGTGAGCCGGCGGCTGTGCGCTGAGTGGCGTCGTGTCCGGAATGACCCGTGTCGCGGCGAGGCACGCGTCCAGGTCCGCCTTGAGGCTGATGCTCTTGCCCGTGGCGGATACGTACATGCCCTTGGCCAGGATATCGACAGTCTCCTGACCCAGGCGGCGACGACCTTCGCGATTCATGGTTCGTGGGATGTGAGTAAAGTGTACGTAGCCGATGCTGTTCGGGTGGTTTTTGTTCGTGGAGAAAGACGAGACAGACGCGAAGTGTTGAGAGAGGGAGAGTGTGTGTGCTTGTGAGTAATAAGTTGGGCCTTCCTCAGAAAGCAAAAAAAAAAAAAGCAACCGTTGGCGTGTTCCAACTTCCAGCGCGCGGCTTCGAGACTTGTCGAACCCGAACAGGCAACGTGACCCTTTCCGGCATTCACACGGAAAGCTGCAATCACCAGAGTGATGAAATGAGAAGCAATGTCTGCGCGCAGTGACATGTTCGTTTCAGTTGTTGTTGTTTTTTCGTATTCCTTTGTTTTCTTGGCTCTACGGGAAACTTTTGGTTTGTAATAGCAATGACGATGATAAGAGCAGCTGGGGAGGTGGGAGCAGCCTCGCAGACAACAACGAACAACACACGCGCGCGGTACGGTGCTACAGTGTGTCCCAGATCATCGGCTCGTCGCTTCGCTCGTGCACGCCGTCGCTGCGACCGGACATGGCCGCCACAGCACGGCGTGTCCAGTCCGGAATGTCCGGCGCCCCTGAGACGCTGTAGTCCCGGCCGCACGCCTCCGCGTACACGCCCTGCAGATGCGCCTGGTGCGTGTGAAAGCCGTTGTCGAGCGCACAGCCCTTGAGCGCCGCCGCGTGGTCCCACTCGGGAGGCGGCGTCTTGGGCCCCATCGGATCCGTCGCCGGCAGCGACACCTGCTCGGACGCCACGAACTCGTTCAGTAGACCGAGCGCGTCGAGTCCACAGGGCAGAAAGGCGCAGGGGTACAAGTTCGCGGTGCACGCCTGCATCCACCCACCGACCCCGTCGCCGGCCGACTCCGCCGCCGCGCCGCCCTGTTCGGGCTCGAGGGAGGACGCGACGAGGGGCTTCTTCGCGGTCGCGCTGTCGGGGCCTGCCTGATGCAAGTAGCACACGTACTCCCACAGCGCGCGGTACAGCGGGTTCACCAGGGGGATCTGCTCGCCGGCGGCCGGGGCGGACATGGTGTTCACGCGCGAGCTCACCGCGGCGAGTGCGCAGCGATGGTGCACGGCGTAGTGTCGAATAAGCTGCGCCACCAGCTGCGGCAGCGTGCAGTCCATGATCTGCATCGCCTGCCGCATGCCCTCCGGCACGAGCACGTCCACCAAGGTGCGCTCCTCCTCCGTGAGTGGTGTGTCGGCCGTCACGCACGCCTTGGACAAGTGCTCGAGCACGTCTGCCTTTGTGCACACAATGATGGCCTTCACGGGGCTTACTGCGGCCGTGCCCTGAGGCAGGCGCAGTGCCTCGCGGTTGACCTCGTCGAGGTTGACCTTGAGGGCAACGAGGGTCTCGTCCTCGCTGCGGGCCTGCACGACCGCCCTCTGGCCCCGCAAGCGCTGCTCCTCGCGCAGCCAGAAGGCCTCCACTTTCTCCATCATCTGCGTGCGCCGCACTTCATCTTGCTGCGGCAAGTAGGTGCGCAGGACGGAGGCGATGTGTGCTTGCACCATCCGGAACGTGTTGTTGAGCTGTTCCTCGATGCTGCACGGCTGGCTCACATCGACCACGTGGCACACGACGACCGTCTCCAGGGACTCGAGCGTCGGTATCGCCATGGCGAGCGCACCCGCCGAGTCGCAGCAGAAGAACTCGACCGCCCGGTGCGTGCGCTGCAGACCCGTCTTGGGGTCTGTCACCGGTCGCGGCAGGCGCTGGATGACGTAGTCGTGCGAGATGCCAGCGCCATGCGGCACCTCCTCCAGGTGCGTGCGGTGGTTCGTGCCCTGGTGCAGGCGGTTGCCGGGGTCGGCCTCGGGCCACTCCTCGGTTTCCTCGAGGTCGTCGCCGTCCTCGGTCGGCCAGTAGAGCCCGCGATTGTCGTCGTCCAGGTCGCCAGCGTGCGGTCGGCGGCCCTCGTCCTCGTCCGCGGCCAAGGTGGACGGGTACTGCCGCTCTGCAGCGACGCACAGACGGCGGCACAGCGTGCGCTTGCCGGAGAGCGCGCGGCCCACGAGCACGACGCGCGTGCACAGGTGCTGCGAGGCGGTCACCGCAGGCGGAGGGATTCCCAGAATGTCCCACAGTGTCTTCTCGTACGGCACCGCGGGCGTGACCGGGGCCTCCTCAGGGGCCTCCGTCGCGGCGGCATCGAGCGCGTCTTGCATGTTCACGGCGATCCCAGCCAGGGGCTCGGGCGAGCCGACGTCGAAGCTCGCGCCAACCGCGGTGGGTCCGCGCTGCACGGGTGTGTCCGGCGTGTCAGGCGTCGGTGGCGAGACCGAGGCGCTGCAGGACTTGGTGTCGGCGTCCATGAATAATGGGGGCAGAGAGCGTGTGGCGATGTTCAAATGGGTCTCTGCGATAAAAACACTAGGCACAAAAAGTAGGGGAGAGAGGGGATGGAAAAAAAGCACGCTAGAAGCAGCAACAGAACAAAAATGACAGTCGAAACAAGACTCAGCTGCTAGCGACGGATTTTTGTGTTCATGATGTTGTTTTGTTGTTGGTGCGTAGGCGTGAGAAGGCGCAGGGATAGGGAAGTAGAGCATGTAGGCAAGGACGTGAAAAGGCTTGATAGTGCAAAAAGGCGCGTGTACACATCATGGAACAGAGTACCTGCATGAATGAGTGAGCTCACCTGTGATCAGCGGAGGTGGCCAAAAAAAAAACTCACAAAATATTCAGCAGTATGCGCGGCCGCACGCACGCAACTTAGGCAAAGTGAGACAAGACATTCAGTTATTGACAACGGAAGCAACGCGGTCGGTGAGCGACGTCTCCTGCAACAGCCGGTTTCGACATTTGAACTTGCTGACGCCCTACGTTTGTTGGAGTTGATGTGAGTGCAGAACAAAAACCATCTGCATCTAGAAGAAAAAAAAACACGTACATGCGGAAGTGTACACGACAGGTAAGTACCTAAGAAACTTCGTTAGAATCCAGAGAAAAGCGACGAAAGAAAAGGAAGAGAGGGACGGAAGTGAGAACGTGCGTGGGAACGTCCTTCACTTTATCGCGTGCCAACGAGGACACGCACCTTAACAGCTATGTTATTCTTGTTTGCTGATGTGTTAATTTTAGTGTACCTTATTTCGAGCGAGTACCTTTACACTTCAACGTCAACCCAGAATAGGGAGAGCCCTTCGTCGTCATTAACGTTGTCGGTGGTTTGTGCTCGCGCGCCGCCGGTATAACTTGCTCTTTTTTTTTTTTTTTGAAGGAATTCGCACTGGTACGACCTGGACTGGTCTGCCGGGGCGCCTTCCAAGATCACATACTAAACTACCTGTGGCACTCGTGCATGTACCAACGGTTTGCCTCTGATTTTGCTTTTGGCGGGTATTTCTTTTTTGTCCGTTCAGTTGATTGTTTGTTTGATGTGGGCACAGAGGCTAGGGGGGACAGTGGTTACTGCGTGGCGACCTTCTCCTGGCCCTTGCCGAACTTCTCCATGTGGTCAAACGTGCTCATCACGTTCTCCTGGATCGTGTCGTAGTGAATGTACGTAATCTTGCGCTCCTCGCAGAAGCGCCTCACAATGGGGGCGAGGTACACATAGTAGCCGTGGTGCACGCGGGGGAACAGGTGGTGCTCAATCTGGAAGTTGAGGCCGCCGTTGATCTGGCCCCACCACCAGCCGCCAAAGTTGCAGCTCGTCTCCACCTGGCAGGCGACAAAATCGACGCCATCGCTGGTGCCGACCTTCTTGGCGCCGGCAAAGTTGTGCGAGATCAGGAAGAAGAAGGCGAGGTAGAAGCCACCGAGCATGTAGAGGAACAGAAAGTTGAAGATGCCGTCCGCCATGCTCGTCGCGTGCAGGAAGGAGCAGAAGAGGCGGAACGGCACAATCAGCATCATCGACAGGCTAATGTTCCACTGGTCCTGGAAGAGCCGCTGCTTCTTGGACGGGCCGCGAGCAAGGTAGATGATGTTCGTCATGACGTGCACCGGGCCGAAAAGGGCCTCGAGCACAAACACGTAGAACTGCTGCAGGCAGTACGCAATGTGCGTGGGGATGCGCGAGTGCAGGCGGAGCAGGGGGATGTCGAGGTCGTCGTCGCGGCCGGGCTCGTTCGTGTAGATGTGATGCACGAGGTCATGGTTGGTGATCCAGCTGATGCTGCTGCCGCCGAGGAGATCCTGCGTGAGGCCAAAGACGCGGTTCACGCGCCAGTCGGGGCTCAGCGCGCCGTGATTGGCGTCGTGCTGCACGTTCAGGCCGACCATCGCCATGGCCAAGGACTGCAGCACCGTGAAGAAGTATGCGCGCCGCCAGAAGAGCGAGTAGAGGTCGAAGCCAAGCATGAGGCCGACCCAGAGCGCGGCCTTGAGGTAGTAGTACCACGGCGCAAACCCCTTGGTGGGCTCAATCACGGGGCGGATCAGGTCGCACAGCTGGAGGTAGTCGTCGAACTCCGGCTGCTTGCGCTGCTCAATGCGCGCGTCGGGGTGCACGTCCGACTCCGCGATCTGGTACTCCTTGTACAGCTCGTGCGGGAAGCGGCGGCGGTGGTAGCTGAGGAAGATCGCTGTGCACTCGCGACCGTTGCACATGCGCACCATCATCGGACCGCCCGGGTGCATCTTGGCGATCTTCTCCGTATCGTAGTAGATACCATCAATCGTCAACACGTCCTCCATGCTCATTGTGGCTGAAAAAAAAAAAAGAGAAGCACACGAAAGAGAAGAAGGAGTTACAATGTGTAAGGAAAAGAGAAAAGAGAACACAAAAGTATCAGAACTGCAAGAACGGCCGGGGCTGGGTGACTCCGCGCGCTTCACGTTGTTTCGTTCACTGCGTATAGATATTTGTTTTGATTGAGTCGTATTGATTGCGACGCAACAAATGAGAAATCTGCGAAAGCCGAGTGAGAGAGAGAAGGGTATGCGAGAAGAATGCATCCAGAAAAGTACGCGCATGTACCAAAACAATGATAAGAAACCACATACGCATAGAGGTGTGCTGGTGTCCTCGAGAGAAACAAGCCTCGTCGCCATCTCAGATCCCCGTGTCTCGATGGAGCGACTAAGCCAACATTGCTGGTGCAGGTGTCAAGTATTGGTAGTGCGCAGCGTCACTTGCAAGCGTCATCGGATGACTGGCACATTGCGCGTGTGTTTTTGTGCGAACATTTACGCCCCTTTCTTTCTGTTTTGTTTTGTCTTTTCGATATGTCCCCGTTGGTGGTGGTCAGTAAAACGCTGCGCATGTTCTGTGAACAATTTCAAAATCTGAAACGCGTAAAACGAAACAAGACAAAAAAAAGCACACACGTCGACGCACCACACGAGGTGGAACAATAGCCCAGAACGAAGTAAGGAAAATACAGATGAACAAAAAAGAAAACGCGAGCAAGGATTTTTTTTTTGTATGTGTGTGTGCTCCGTCAGCCCTGTCGACGGTTGAAGAAGAACTGCTGTTGTTGCCCACCGGGTCCACGAGCCCCTCCGGCGTGGAACTGGAAGCCGCCGCCCTGCCCAAAGAAGGGATGGCCATAGAACGGGTTGCCTTGCTGTTGTTGTTGCTGCGCATTGGGATTCATGACATCCTCGCCATTGTCGTAGCGTGTGCGCAGGTCCTCATCCAGCAGCACCTCCTTCGCCTCGTTGATTTCGCGGAACAGCTTGTCCTCCTTTTCGCGCTCGCTGTCCGTCAGATCCTTCGAGCGCAACTGATCGGGGTGGTGCGTCTTGGCCAGCTTACGGTAGGCGTGGCGGATGTCCTTGGCCGACGCGCTCTTCTTGACACCCAGGATCTTGTAGTAGTCCTTGCGCGCACCGGTGCGCTTCAGCTTTTCAATCTTGCTGTGCAGCTGCTCGACTTGCGGGCTGTGCGGGTTGAGCTGCTTCGCCTTCTGCAGCATGCTCTCCGCGGCCGGCACATCGTCGTCGAGCAAATGGAGCTCAATCACCTGAACCATGGCGTCGAACGAAGCCGGGTTGCCTTCCCCGAGGCGTGCGACGATGCGCTCGCAGTCGCGCAGGCCGCGGACCGTGTCGCGGTTGGCGACCGCAATCTCGCAGCGCCACTGCAGCAGCTGGTCCTCGTACGGCGGGTGCGCCTCGAGCTGGAAGGCCTCGTCAATCGTCTCCAGCGCGGTGTCGAAGGTCTTGGCCTTGATGGCCGCTTCGACGCCGCTGACGATGCGCTGCTGTGCGCGGATGAGCTTGTGTTGAGCCGCACATGGGGCGTATTCGGGGTCCAGCGTGAGGCACCTGCGCAGCTCTGAGCGGGCCTGATCGAGAGCCCCGAGAGCGCGCAGTGCGCGGGCGTTGAGCGCGATGGCGGGCAGGTAGTTGGCGTCGCGCTGCAGCACGTACTTGAGCTCGGGTGTGGCGACCTGGTTGTCGTGCACCGCCAAGGCGCAGGCGGCGCGGTGCAGGCGCAGGTCCACGTTATCGCGCGCAAAGTCCTGAATCACGCCGGCGAGCAGCGATGCACACTCGCGGTACTGTTGGTACGTCTCGCCATCCGCCGGGGTCACCGAGGTGAAGGTGTCCAGGGGCGCGGCCAGTACGGGGGCGATCCGCTGCCAGCGTGCGGCGTAGCCTCGGAGCTTGTGCAGCGTGGTCTGCAGTGTCTGGATCTGTGCCTCGCTCTTCTTGGCCTTGCGGTACGCGACGAGCAGGCGCTGGCCATCGGCAGTCGCCTCAGCGAGCTCGCCATTCTGCGCGCGTACGGACATGCGCAGAGCCAAAGCATCGATGTGGTCGGGATCAATTGCGAGGAGGGTATCGAGGTCTACCAGTGCCTCCGGCAAGTTACGCTGGATCGACTGAAGCTCAGCGCGGCTAAAGAGCGCACGCTGGCTCTGCGGGTCCCGCACGAGCGCTTCCGTGTACTTGGCCAGCGCCTCCTGGTACTGGCCCTGTCCCATGGACTTGTCGCCAGAGCGGATCAGCTCGCGCAGCGCCTCATCTCCGTCTGACTGCGCCGCCCCGTGTGCAAGAACCGTGGTCCAGCATACGACCAACACCATCAACACGAGCCCAAGACAGCGCACTAGTCTCATATGTGTGTGTGCGGGTGTGTCTGTTTTGGATGTGCGAATGGAGAGGAACCTGGAGTGAAGAGAAAAAAAAAAAGAAGGAATGAATTAGTAAATAATAATGAGTATTGAGCTTTGCGATGCTCAAAGGACTAAGCAAGGAGACACATGACGATATCGGAGACGAAGTAGTTGTACGGATGTATAGAGAGAGGAGAAAGGGTGAGAGTGCGAGTGTGCGGAGACATGCAGGAGAGTTTGGTGGCTCTCAAGTAGAAGGCACGCAACCAAAAGTACACACGCAGCAGAATAGCGGAACGAGCAGCAGACGTACGCACTGAAACGTGGAGCACTCATTTTGAGACGTCGCCCGCTCTGACTCGCCTCTATATATATGTGTGTGTGTGTGTGTGTGTGTGTGTGTGTGTGTGTGTGTGCATTGTGCTGCTGCTGCTGAGGCTTGTCTTTAACTTTCGCCTCCGCGTGCGGGAAGAAACAGAAAAAGGAAGAAAACAATGGTATCACTTGACTCATCGTGATATTTCTATAACTGTATGCGTTGACGGTACGGCTTTCTCTTTGTCGGTATGTGCGTGTGTGAGTATCTGCAGAGAGAGACTTAAAATGTCTTTGCCTGGCGGCGTACGAAGAAGCGGGCGTCATCAAAGATGAATAAAAGGGGAAACAGATAGAAGAGAATGTTTGAACGCGGAGAAAAATGAGTGGGGCTCCAGAAACCCAAGTAGCGTTACTGAGGAGAACGTATGGAGGGCCAATCAACGGGGGAAAGATGATGGAAATAAGAAAAGTAAAAAAAACAGCCAAAAGGAAGATAACGTAAAAAAAAAGAGAAAAAATCGTTCTTTGGTGTTCGTGGCTGCGTTGTCCCTTCCCGGATCGCTAGAGCATGTGTTACCCCATGTCTTGTCAATCGGAAAAAAAAAACAAGTAACCGCGTACAAACAGAAGAAAGAAGGGGGGAGAGAGAAAGATTGGTCAGCGGCAGGAGTTCGGTATGGTTTTTCTGACTCCGTGTCTCGGCAGTGTCTGTTGCTTGCAGTCGCGCGGCTCCGGTAAGAAAAAGACGGTCAACAGAAACAGAGGACGCCGAATCGACAAGCACGTGTGGGTGTGGACCACGCACACGTGTGTCACGCAACGGCGCCGCCGCAAGCCTGTGTGCTGGCGCACCTTGTCTCTTACTCAGGAAGACCATCCTTGTACTTGATCTTGGAGGAGTCAAAAGACGGAATCTCGAACTGAATGGCGTACGACTCGACCTCGGCGCGGAGCTGCTTGACGTCGTCGCGGTTGTGAATGGCCGCGAGGAAGTCGGCAAGCTTGGCGGAGCCGCACTCAGCCTGGATCTTCTTACCGAGCTGAATGCCGCGGTCGACCAGGTCGGCGACCTTGGGCATGTCGGTCTCCTTCATGCCGCGTGCTGCCAACGCACAGGCGCCGAGGCGAATGCCGCCGGGGGTGAGTGCGGACTTGTCGCCGGGGATGGTGTTCTTGTTGGTCGAGATGGAGATGGCGTCAAAGAGCTTCTCCATCTTGCTGCCGGTGAGGCCGTGCTCGCGCACGTTGAGCAGCAGCAGGTGGTTGTCGGTGCCGTTGGAGACAATCTTGTGGCCGCGGGACATCAGCTCGGCCGCGAGCGCGCGCGCGTCGCCCTGCACGAGCTGCGCGTACGTCTTCCACTCGGGGCTGCACACGACGCGCATCTGCGTGGCGATGCCGGCGATCTGGTGCATGTGCGGGCCACCCTGCAGACCGGGGAAGACAGTCTGGTTGATGCGGCTCTCGTGGTCGGTGGGCTGGCCGCTGCGGTCCTTCTTGCGGAAGAAGATCATGCCGGAGCGGGGGCCGCGCAGAGACTTGTGCGTCGTCGTCGTAACGACGTCGGCCGTGTCGAAAGGCGACTTGAGAACGCCGCCCGCGATGAGGCCGGCGGTGTGGGCCATGTCCATGAAGAGGTAGCAGCCAATGCTGTCGCACAAGCGGCGCAGGCGCACGTACTCAAAGTCGCGGGCGTAGGCAGAGGCGCCAATGACGATCATGCGCGGGCGGTATACCTCCGCGATGGCCTCTAGGCCATCGTAGTCAATGAAGCCGTCGCTGTTGACCTTGTAGGGGAAGGACTCAAAGTAGATGGACGTCGCGCTGATCTTCTTCTTGGCCGTGTAGAAGCCGTGCGTGAGGTGGCCACCACTGGGGAGGTCGAGGCCCATGATGCGGCTGTGCGGCTCCAGGAGCGCGGTGTACACGGCAAAGTTGGCGGGGGAGCCGCTGTAGGGCTGCACATTCACGCCCCACACCTCGGGGTCCAGACCAAAGGCCTGCAGCGCGCGCTGCTTCGCGAGCGCCTCGACCTGGTCGACGTACTGCGTGCCACCGTAGTAGCGGAGACCGACCTCGCCCTCGGCGTACTTGTTGGTCAGCGCAGAGCCGAGGCACTCCAGCACCTCCTTGGACGTGAGGTTCTCCGAGGCGATCATCTCGAGGCTGCGGTACTGGCGCGCCATTTCCTTCTCAATCATGTCCGCCAGCGCGGGGTCAACTTGGGAGAGAACGGGAAACATCTGATGTTGTCTTTCTGTCTGAGTATTCCTGCGAATAGAGAGAGAGAGAGAAAAAAGAGGAAGAGAACGGTTCGGTTAAATGTGTACGATAGTGTGAGCCTCCAAAAAGAGATAGAAAGAGAGATTGATGGACTGAAGGGAAAACAAGTACATACAGGCAATTAAAAATTGGACAAGAAGTTGAAGTTGGGAGGGGGGGGGGCATGAAGGAAGAGAATAGATGCCAATGGATGGGAGTTATGGGGATGGTAAGCCCAACGGATCAACCGAAGCGCGCAGAATGACTAGCGGAGACTACAGTGCTGAGATATCAACGCTACTTTGCTTGCGAGTGTGCAGATTGAATGCCTATGTTTCCATTCGGTCGTTTCATTATTATTTTGTTGTTGTCTGTTGTATGTGCAAATGATCCGCCGAGAAGTGGTTCAACTGAGGCGAAACTAACAGAAGCCCTCCGTCTCCACGGGGCCCAGCAGACCCTCGTCGTACAGATTTGAAGGGAAAAAAGCTACAGACCACGTGCCCGGGAACATGGCCGTGGCCGCTGGTTGCGCAGGCACGCCAACAATCGACTCCGCCGTCTTGAAGGCCTCTGCCACTGTGTCAAGCCGCACGAGCACGCGCAGCTTCTCCATCTCCAGACACGCCTCACGCTCGTCCGGTGTGCCCACCAGCTCACGCCCCTTCGCCTCCAGCTCAGAGGCAGACAGCACCAGCGTACGCACGCTGCGCACGACGCCGTACCGCCCACAACTCTGCCGAACGGTTTCGAGCAGCGGGGCCAGCACAGCGTCCACCTCCGCCGCGCTGGCTGCCTCGTGCAGCCCGGCCAGTGCGATCGTCACGGGCGACGGGTGGGTGCGGAAGCGAATGAGGAGCGTGGAGCTCGGCTTACCGCGCAGGGCGGCCTTGGTCCCTGTGCCTGACAGCGTCGCTGCGTTCGAGGATGTCGGGTCGTCACTAGAGGGGCCACCCGCGGAGGTGGTTGTGTCGAGCACGTAGCCCCCTGCAGCCATGGCGCTGCGCTTGAAGGCCAGTGGTGCACTCCGAGCTGCAGGCACGGGTGCCGAGGAGGGCGGTAGGCCTGGAGCCGGCATGGCATCAGACGCAGCCATGCCGCCGTCTGAGAGAGGCACCGCAGGTGGTGCCATGACGCCCCCGTCCGCACCGAGTCCCCCTGCTGTCGCAGAGGTGCTGTCCTGGCCTTGCGCGTTCTTGCGCATCCGATCGAGTCGCGAGCTGATCTTGCTGCGTGTGTCGGTGCCTTCGTGCTTGCGGGTCTTCTGCTCGAGCACGAGCGAGTCCTTCTCCATCTCCACCGCTCTCTGCACGCCACGCGCCGCGCTCTCCTTCACGCGCAGACGGTGGAGTGTCTCGGCGGTCATGTTCAACGACGACGGCAGATCGTCCGGCACGGGGGCGTTGGCCCTCGACACGGACGACGCTGAGGACAGCCCGGCCAGTGCGTCGGAGAGCGCATTCCCCGCTTCTTCTCGGGCGCGGCGGAGCGCCTCCGCAGAGGCCTCCTCCTCCCGGCGCCGCTTGCCGTAGCATTCGTCCTTGTACGCGAGGTAGATGGTCGGCTTCAGAGGGTTGTACATTGCCACACGCGCGTCTGGTGTTTTTTTGGGGGACCGAAAGGTAAGGGGGGCAGCAAAGCACAAAAACTTTGAAAATATGTGATTGTTTGTTGTTGTTGTTGTTGTTGTGTGCGTGTGTGTTCGCAGAATAGAGGAAGAAGAGAGGGTGGGTAACGGGAAACTTATAATGTAGACGAAATAGGAGGTGGCCTTCGACGCTACTATTTTGCGACGACTTGACGTTCACAGGGTTTGCACACAGGTGAATTGGTGCGTTGATCAACAGGTCGCACGGCAGGGGGAAAAAGATGAGAGCGCGTACAGATGCATACATACATCCGTGGTGAACTTCTATTGCTGTTTCTCTTCGAAAATATCGATGGTTTGTTGTCCGCATGAGAGCGGTGGAATCGTGGAGGAGCTGTCCGCGCATGAAACAGAGTGGACGCAAACGGGGAAAGAAAAAGAGATGACGAAAAATCAAAAATAAAAAAAAAACAGCAAAATGAGGGAAAGAACACCGCTAACGGCAACTCACACACATTGATACAAATACAAACACAAACCACCGAGATGGCAGCCAATCTCCTGATGACAACAGCAACGAAAAGAGAGAGAGAGACAGAGAAAAACGAAAAGAGAAGCACAGAAGAAGAACAAAAAAAAAGGGGGTGGAAGGGGAGTGAAAGGCGGGAAATATGTTACAGACACGTAAAATGCTTTGTGTGACTGTTTTCGAGTGGGGACCACAATTTGTTTTTTGAGAAGAGAAAGATAAGTACTGTACAGAAATGAACAGAGATCAAAAAAAAAATGCGGGAAAGAGAAACAAAAAGAAAAAAGGGGGCGTGGAGGGGGATAGGGGAGATACATCAAACTGCTAGACAAATTGTACACCGGGTGCCCCTTTCTCAGAGGTCACCAACTCTAATTTTCCTTTTCGGTATTCTTTCTTCTCTCACTTTCAACGTTTCTGTCTGCTACACTGTGGAGGGGCTCACCGGTCCAGAGTTTTCCTCTTGGTGGCCTTGCTCTCGCGTCGCGTGGTACCACCGCTGTCGACCTGCGACCGGCGCGCGGACGCCGCGACAGACGTGTGGCCAGCCTCCTGGGGCCTGGAGGAGTCGCGGACGAGGTCCAGCTCCGAGGGGGTGGGGGTGATGCGCAAACTTGGGGAGAGCGGCGGCAAAAAGCCCGCGCTCATCGCCTCCGCCTCCGTGCTCCGGTCCTTCATGGACTGGCCGTGCGAGGTTGTGTGCGCGAAGGGCGAGTCCGTCTGTGTATCCGCGGCGGTCGCCTTGGAGCTGCTGTGGCGCGATGAAAAGCCGAACGACGCGATTGGCGCGGTGGCCGGCGAAGCCGGGGTGGCCCCGACCGACTTGGCGCGGCGCTTGTCCTTGGACTTGGCGAGCTTGTCCGCCTTTTTGCGCTTCTTTTCCTTCCTGGCCAGACGTGCGGCGTCGGGCGGTGCATCAGTGGCCATGACGCTCTCTTCGGCGGGGCTGCGAAGGTCCGACGGACTGCCGGGTCCGATGCCGGTCACATCGAGCATGCTGTCCTCCGCCGAGCCCAGCGAGTCGGGCGCCGGGATCGGGTCGGGGAGTGCGACGGAAGTCACCGTCACCGCGAGCACGTCGTCGTCTTGTGTCACGCGCGACGAGTCCCGCAGCGGCGGCCGCACGATCCACTCGTGCCGGAGGAGGTCCTGTGCAGTGGGCCGCGCAGCCGGGTCCTTCTGCAGGCAGAGCTGGATGAAGTCCAGCAGCGGGTCCGACCAGTCGTTGTCCTCGGGGATGTAGTGCGCGGCGAGTGTCTCGTCCGCCTGCGCGAGCATCATCATGATGGCGTATTGGTTGTCGATATGGGCGAGCGGTGGGCTGCCGGTGAGCATCTCAATCACGCAGCAGGCGGTAGACCAAATGTCGGCCTTGGCGTCGACCGCGTTGCCGTGCACCGTCTCTGGGGCGGCAAAGTAGGCTGTGCCGACGAGCGCAGCGTTGGTGGTCGCGGCGGTGTTCGTTAGATCACGGGCTGTGCCAAAGTCGGCGAGCTTGAGCTGGCCACGTGTGTCGACGAGAAGGTTGTCGCCCTTGAGGTCGCGGTGCATGATGTTCTTGGCGTGCAGGTACGCCAGCCCGTGCAAGATCTGCCGTGCAAAGGCGGACGCCTGCCGCTCCTGGAATGCCCCAAATGTCTTGAGGAGCGAGCTTACGCTGCCGCCCGGGACGTACTCCATGTAGATCCGCAAGCAGTCGTTCTCGATTTCCTCGCCGAGGCATTGCACAATGTTGGGATGGTTGAGCTGCCGTAGGAAGGCGAGCTCCTTCTTCACAATCGCCAGGCGCTTCTCGTTCGCCGTCGTCTGCGCAGCGGCCGCCGACGAGCCGGCTGTGCTTGGCACAGGCACCAGACCGCTCAGCGCGATTTCCTTCACGGCGAGCAGCTGGTTCGTGTCCGTGTCCATCGCCTTGTACACGACACCGAAGCTGCCCTTGCCGATGAAAGCGCGGCGCGAGAGGTGCACGCGCAGACTGGCACGCGGCTGCGGCAGCATCGCCCCTGCGCGAGGGCTGGACAGCGCAGAGGAGTGGCTCGTCAGGCTCGACTCGAAGCGGCGTCGGACGCCGCAGCTCGGGCAGCGCGGGGTCCCGCTCGCGTGCAGCGGACTGGCGGCCCCGGGGGCCCACGGTGTCGTCTCCTGCGTGTCGGTAGGGAAGTGCACGGCCGCCTCCAGCACCGCACCGTCGAGTCGTCCAGCGCGGCTCGAGCGCACGGCCGGGTTGGCGTTCTTCGGGCCCACCGCGCCGCTGCTGGCGTTCGTGACGAGGATCGACGAGGAGGTCGACTGGTCCGCACGGCCGCGGAAGGACGACGGGGAACCGAAGGGTGGCTGAGGCGCCAGAAGTCCGGTCGGGCCTACCTCGGGGGACTCAGCGCACCGCGCAGGGTGCGTCGCGCTCACCGGCGCCGGGATGTCCAGCCGCGACGAGGCCCCGGAGCTGGGCGTGCGCAGTGCCGCGGGACCGCGCGCGAGTGACTCCTGGGACAGCGGAGGGGCCACCGTCGGGGAGGAGGTTCGATGCACCTCAGACGGGCGTGCGCGCGAGCTGCGCTTTGTGCCCGTCTTCCCAACAGAGCTCGGGGCGCCATTGGAGCGTGAAGACCTTGGCTGCTCACGCATCAGCAACTAGCATACGCTGCTGCCTGGTATGAGGCGAGCAAGAATTTTTAAAACAGGAGAGCACGTCGACCCTCGCCGCTCGTGTTGGTTGCTAACAAGAGAGGACAGGGGAGGAAGGAAACAAACAAAAAAAGGAATACTGCTCGCTAAGCGGAGTGTCCAGAGGACTTTCTCCATGTAGAAATAAGAGAGTAGGAAGTGATAAGATGCCGTTGAAGAAAGAACGCGTACCTTGTGTGTGTTTGTGTGTGGCGCATGCGTAAACAACACGCGCAGCCCGTACCTACGGTACCTCGTCACCCAGTTTAAGACGGTGGAAGTCTATCAGCCCCGACAACGAGGCTCGCTCCTATGCTTTGTTGCATGTTGCTTTATATTATTTTTTCCGAAAACAAAATTAAACAAAACAAAGTCTGTAGCAGTGGGTGAAACGAGATCAAAGTAATAGAAAAGATAGAGATGGGGGAAAAAAAAGAGAAGGCGAGATTCCTCAGCAACGAGGAAACTCACGTGTTTCTGCCGTGTGCGCGTGCCCTCCTACTTGCACGAAAAAAAGTCCTTGAAGATGTTGTCGCCGCTGCCTGCCGAGCTGGCCTGCGAGAGGTGCTTCTCCACCACGGTCGGACGCAGCGGGCCGAACAGCGTCTTGCGCGCCGTCGGCTTCGTGAGGCCCAGGGCGTGCGAAAGGGCCCCGGTGCTGCTCAGCACGGAGGCCGTACCGCCTGAGCGCGCACGGGCCTTGCGCGGGGCCTCCGCCCGCACCAAAGGCCCCGCCGGCAAGGGGCCCTGATCGAGCGTGGCCCCGGCCTTGCGACGACGGCCACTGGCCACTCCGCCGAGCTTGCCCGGAACGCGATACGCCGGTGTGGGGCCGAGCGCGCCACGCGGTGTGCGAGGGGCCGGTGACGGGCTCGGCATCAGCACACGCCGTGGTGCCACCCGCCCACCACCGCCACCACCACCACCACCACCACCACCGCCTGCGGCCGTGTGGCGCGCCTTGGTCACGGTGATGGTGTCGTCGGTCGAGTTGAAGCTCGACTCGAACAGGCCACCGCCGCCGCCCTCCACCGAGTCGCTGGCACCGCGGCCGGCGCTCTCCGCGCTGGAGGCCGACGCGACCGCGGACGCGACCTCGGTGCGGCGCTGCAGGCGGCTGGTGAAGGCGGTCAGCGGGGGGCGGGCCCTGGGACCGGCGCGGGGGGCGGGGCGGCCGAGCACGTCACGCACACGCGGGCCGTCGTTCGCGCTCTCCACCTCGCGTGCGCGCTTCGCGGCGGCGGCACGGCGGGCTTTCTTCTGCTGTGTGGCGGCACGCGCGGCCTCGGCCTCGGCAGCCTCGCGCGTCGCTTGGGCGGTCTGCGCCTCTGTGCGGGCCTCGCGCTGCGACTGCGTCCACTGTAGCCACTCGGTAGCCTCCTCCTGCCGCTGCGTGCGCCGCTGCCGTGCCTCCTCGGCCTCCACGGCCGCGAGCGCCTGCTGATCACGGGCGAGAAGCCGCTCGCGGTGCACAGCCGCCAAGTGCGCCTCGTGTGCGTGGCGGAGGGCGGCGAGGCGGGCAGCGACGTCAGCACGCTGCGCAGCCCCCACCGCCCGGGCAGGGGCAAACAGGCTCTCCTGTGTGACGGGCAGGAGCTGGAGCAGCTGCAGCACGCCGTCCAGAGCAGCGGACACGGCAGAGGCCTGCGCACACAGACCCGCGCGCTGGGTAGTGAGAGCGGCCGTGCGCGCGCGGGCCGCATCCCGGCGTGCCTCGACGTCTGCACAGGTCTGCCGCCACGCCTCTTGCTGGGCCGCACGCGCGCCGTGTACCGCCGCCTCCTCGCTCGCCGCCTGCGTGCAGGCCGCGTGGACGGCAGTGTGCTTGGCCACCGTCGCGTCGCACAGGTCCTTGGCCTGCTCCAGGGCACCAGACTGCGCCGCGAGGCGATCGGCCCAGGTCTGCGCGGCGGTCTTGAGAACATCGCGCCACTCGTCCAGCGCCTCGGTGTGCAGCTGCGCCACGACCAGCTCCGCCTCGCGCACCACAGTCTCCTGCGCGGCAATCTGCAAGGCCGCGGAGACTTGCCCGCGATGTGTCACCACCGCCTCTGTGCGGGCCACGCAGTCCACCAGACGCGCTTCAGTCTCCTCCACACCGCACTGCACTGTGGCAGTCTGCGTGGCGAGGTGCTGCGCGTGCTGCGAGACGATCAGGCGCGCCGCCTTCTCGTGCTGGCGCAGGCGGTGGAGAAGGCCAAGCCGGGCGTGTAAAGCCTCGGTGCACGCGACGAAGGGGCCGACCAACTTCTGCACCGCCTGGCGCTCCTGCAGCGCACGCGCGACGCGCACAATGTTCGCTGGGTAGCTGACAAAGGCAGCCTCGACCTGCGCGAAAAAGTCACGCACGTCATCGCGCTTCTTGCCGGCGCCGGTGAGTCCCATGGTGCGCGTGTGCAGCTCCAGCCGGTACTGGGCGAGTTCGTTCACGAGCCTCTGCTTGCGCTCGCGCTGCTCGTGCAGGTCGTCGCTCTCGCTCTCCACGGCGGCCAGCTTGTCCGGCAAGCTGAGGCACTGCCGGTTCAGGGTGAGCTGCAGGTCAGAGAGCTGCTTGGTCAGTTTTTCGTGTTGCGTGCTGGCCAGCAGCCTCTGCTGCATCACCGCGTCTGCGTACGGCAAGAGAGACGCCATGCGATGACACTCGGTGCGTTGCTGTTGTCTCTGTCTTGTGAGTCTGTGTGTTGCAGTTGTTCTGTGTTGTTAGATGTGTTTACTTGTTCTTGAGCGTGTAGACGAAACATAGAAGGGAGGGGAGGGGGGAGGGGGGAGTAGTTGGGTGAGGGTGGAGGCAAGTACGAAAGAGAAGCATCTCGCCATGAAAGGAAGCCGTCTCATGCAGACCGCAATTGATGTGTGCCTATTTTTGACAAACGGAGGAAAGCAAACAGGCAACATACACGAATTTTTTTTGTGTGTGTGAGTGAACTTGGCATGTAGAAGCAACAGAAGATTCAACAAACAAACGAGAGGAATGCACGGGTAGATTACATCTAAGCCACTACGCCTCGTCGCGTAGGATCGTCATGTAGCGTGCGACGAGATCGCGGGCCACGGCGGCCGAATCGCCATAGAGGTCGGGCATTCGCCGTTTGAGAGCGGCGGAGGCGGTCGCCGACGTCAACTGGGGGTTCTCCTTGTCCGCCGTCCCCGCCCTCCCTGGCAACTTGTCCGTGCTGGCGGCGTCGGTCAGCGCATCGGCGGTGTTGTCCGGGGCCCCGTGAAGGCGCAGCGTCGCGCGCGCGAGCGGTCGGTTCACCGTCGATGGAAGGGCCGCGAACGCAATGCAGAGAAACGCCCCGTCGCTTTCCGACGCCTCTGCGCTGGCCGCGGCCGAGCGACCTCCTCCTCCTCCTCCACGCTTAGGACCGTACGGACTGCCGCCGCCGCTGCTGCTGCTGCCAGACGCCGGCAGTGGTGCCTGCGCGGCGGTGGGCTTGGGCTTGTGGTCGCGCAGCCGGGCCTCGGTGAGCTGCGCCGAGGCGTACAGACGCACCGCATTCCACGTGCTGGTCAAGAAGTGCACGGGCGGCGGCACCTCGCGTAGAAGCACATCGCTGAGACGCGGGACCGCGTAGGGGGCCTTGGCGGCCACTGTGGCGGCTGCGACGGCGCGACGTCTGGCGACCTCCACGGGCACATTCACGACCACGTCGCCGGGTCGCTTCTCCGCGGACGTCGCCAGATCCTGCGAGACAATCGCGTCGGCAATGTGCAGCACGCGAATGTCCTCGGCCTCCACCACCGCAGTGCGCAGAAACGAGTCGTGGTCGGCCATGGACTGGATGAGAAGGTCCGTGGCAGTGGTGAGGTCGCCCTCGTGCGCGCGTGCTGTTTGCTCAATCGGACCCGGCGTCGGCACCTCGGGCCGGACAATGAGCTTCTCAGGGTGAGACAGAAGCGACGCGAGCTTCGCCGTCGGCATGCCCGCCACGCACGAATACACGAGGCAGCTGGAGGCGAGCACGGCTGGCGGGTCCAGATCGGCGCCGGGCAACTTGGTGGCGAAGTGTTCCTTGGTGAACTCGAGCACCTGATGGCCCTGCAGCGCGAGAATGAGCACGTCACACTGGCAAATCGCACGGCGTCCGTGCTTGCGATCGACGCAGAGCACACCGCGCGCGGCAAAGGCGGAGAGCCGCTCCGGCTGGCGGGTGATCACGGTGATGCGGTTGGGATGGTGCAGGCGCGGGTGGTCGTCGAGCAGCGTTTGCAGAAGGCAGTGGCCGACGGTACCGCTGCCGACGAGCGTGACGCGCAGTTCGAGACTCGAGGCCGGTGCGACGCGAGGCACGGCCGCAACGACGTCCGACAAGGCGTACAACACGCGCTCGGCCCCGGCAGGCACGTTCGGGACTACCTCGAGCTTGTTGCCGGTTTGCTCGACCTGCGCGCCAATGACGGTGTCGGCTTGGGACCGTGCGGTGACGAGAGCAGCGCGGCCGAGCTGCACATCGCGCTGCAGCTCATCGAGCTCCTGAAGTCGGTGGATCAAGTAAACGTAGGCCGACGGCTCATCGTTCAGAAGTGCGCGGACGACGGAGATGAGGTACAGCGTGTAGTACGCCTGGTGCGCGATGCACTTGACGGCGAACGGCACGGACTGAACCGTCGCCTGCAGCGTCGTGTCGACACACGGCTGCTCGCGCAGCACGGTGGTCAAGAGGAGCGACGTGTCGGCATTCATTCAGAGCAGCCGTGGTGACAAGAAAAAATAATACACACACCGTAGCACAACACGGAAACAAAAAGGAAAAGAAAGAGAAAACGGGGCGGATGCAATAAGTGTGTGTGTATTGCTAAGTCACAGACATATCAGAGACGGCGATAGTCAGGCGGGGAAAGAAAGGCACGAGGCAAGGCAGAGAGAGAGGCAACGAAGGTGAGGGGAGGTATGGGAGAAGAGGAAGGAGAGAAACAGAAAAAGGAGACGCAGAAGGAGAGGGAGACGAACGGTGATGCTGCTCCGTCACAGTGCAGATGACCTGCATGCACGTCTCGGAAGTACGCGTGAAGCAGTACGCGCGAGGAGAAGCAGAAACTAAGAGGCAGGAAATGAAAGAAAGGCAGGCAATGAGAGCCACGTATGGTCTCCTCGCCGCGTCGTCGTGTCGTTTCCTGCCACTTGTGGGGGACAACAATGTCACCATCTCTGCTTCCTTTCTCTCTCGCCGCACTCATGTCGCTTCGTTTGTGTGCGTGGTCATTCATGAGATATTTTTTTCTTTTAGAGATCATAAAGGAGGAAAGGAAAAGTAGTCAATGGGTAAAAGGTGTGCAAGGTAGAGAGTGAATGTCTACGCTCGTCGTCCCGTCTCGTTTGAGCTTTTACTTCTTGCCCTCAGACTTGTAGGTCAGGTGGCACTTGCCGCAGTACTGACGGTCCTTGTGCTGGGCCATGAAGACGCCGGCGCCGCACTGGGGGTGGGGGCATTCCTGGCGGGTGCGCTCGACCTTGTAGGAGCCGTCGTCGTTCTCAGTGACCTTGAAGTACTTGAGAGCACGCATCTTCTCGAGCTTGTGCTTGTGGGTGGGCTTCTTGGGCTTGGTGAAGATGCGCTTCTTCTTCTTCTTGCCCTTGCCGCCCTCCACGGGGACGACCACCTGGATGGTGGACTCCGCGGTCAGCGCGTAGGCGCCGAGCATCTCGGACTCATCGAGGCACTCGCCACCGAAGAAGAGGGAGCCAGCGCAGACGTTGGCCTTGGCCTTGAGGGAGGCCACGGTCTCCTCGGGGGCCACGCGGATGGCCACGGTGTTGCCAGCGGCAGTCTTGACGAAAATCTGCATGATTACTTTACGATGACACCTGTCACAGGGAGAGAGCAGTGGACAGAAGGAAAGACAGGAAAAGGAGGAGATAGAGGCACGTAGAACGGGTCAAAATGGGGAGCGGGAGAGGAGTGTGGGGAGAAGTAAAGTGAGTAGAAAAGGAGCGTCATGGATAGCATCAAAGGCCCATCCGCCAAAGTTGGCGAGGAGCGGGAAAAGGGTGTGTGTGTGTGTGTGTGTGTGGTGCTCGCAGGGACGAAGTGGACGCACACTCACGGAGAGCGTGGTGGGCTCATTTGTGTGCGCCGCGTAACAGTTCACATACTGCAGGCAGCTTCGGGCAAACACGTGTATGCAAAGCAGCTGCGGCCCGGCTGGCACGCGCGACACAGCTCGAAGGTTCAATTGGTGAATTCTTCACTGGCGTAAGAGAGACATAAAAGAAAAATGAGGCATGAGCAAGAGAAGACAGTGCGTCTCTTCCTTGGCCGGTTTGCATAACCACCATTTCTATGCAAGCACCAGCGACAATGCAACACAAAAGAATGGCTTCATGTTGTGCGCTGTTGTGGCGGGTCGTGTCTATAGGGGCTGATGGGTGTACGGGGCGGCGGAGCCCTGTGGAGCGGGAGGCGCAGGAGGGTAGGCCGACGGCAAGGACGAATCCACGGGTGCCGGTGCGTGCACGGCGTGCGGGGTCGGGACCGGCGACGGCGTGGGCTCCGGCGGCGAGTGCGGTGAGCCGACGGACGGGGCTGACCACGACGAGGGGGCGACGGACGACGTGTCCACCACCAGCACCGCTCGGCGCTCCGCCTCGAGCAGCGCGCGCACGCAGTCGGAGGCGGTATCAGCAATGAGATCCTTTCGATCCTTGAGGTCGCCCTCAGAAACGGAGAAGTGCTGCTCGAGCTCCTTGCGCAGGGCCTTGACGCCGAGCTCCTGGCGCTGCTCGGGCGTCATGCGCAGCACGCGCTGGTACACGTGCACCTGGATCTCCGCGTCAGTGGGCAGTGCAGCGGCCTTCTTGCCGGTCACCTTGGCAGCGGGCGGCTTCGGTTTCGTCGCCGTTTCGGCCGGTGCCGCCTCCGTCTTCGCCTTCTTGGCAGGCGGCTGAGACGCGCTGGGCGACGAGGAGGCCGAGGAGGTCCGGGCAGTCTTGGCGCCGGTCTTGCTGGTTTTGGCACCGGCCTTGCTGTCCTTGATCTTTCCATTGTCCTTGGGGGACACGAGGAAGTCCGCCGCCCCATCGGCGACCGCCTCCACGGGCTGCGAGACGCGGACGTCCATGCCGAGCGCCATGACGAGATCGCGCAGCTTTGCCTTGTTCAGCGCCTTGAGTTTCGTGCGCGCCTCGGCCTCAAAGGTGGCCGGGAATCCGCGAAAAGCCTCGAGTGCGGTGCGCCGTGTGCCCGCGATGCCGAGGCGACCGTAGACGAGGCGATGGAGCGGCTCCAGCGCCGTTTCGAGGGCCTTGGCGGCCGCACCGCGCGCACCGACCGTCGTGAAGCACGGCAGCTCTCCGAGAGGCGTGCCCTTGCCTTCCGCGAGTTCGAAGCGCGGCTTCAAAGCATCGGAGTCATCGCTGTCAGACATAGGTGAGAGTAATGGTGTTGTTGTTGTAAGTGCAGAGTAGCAGTAGGTTTCTTTTCGAGTATGATCTTACACCCGAGCACACAGGACAAACACACAGATACAAGAGGCGCGCAGGAAGTGGAAAAGGGAGGGGGGGAATGTGGGACACGTGACCGTGAGAGGAGAGCACTGGGGACGAATGGAGAGCCACTGAGAAACGCAGACGTCAATGGTGCGGAGAAGCGACGGGGTTGTACAATGAACCGTGTGTCTGTCACGAAAAAAAAAACGACACAAGGAAGAGAAAACGAGAGGACTAAGAGAGCATCTGTACACACGAACGAAAGACAAGACACTGTGCACATGGTTTCGTACATGGTGGAAGAGGTCTGGAGTCAACAGAGGGGCGTGTGCATGCCGAAAAAAAAAAAGGAAACAAGAACACGAGAATCATAAATGCAGCATGTGAAAAAGAACCACGAGAACTGCAACAACAGATTGAGCAGCGACACGCCTAGAGGAAAAAAAAACGGCAGGGGAGAAAAATATAGAGGGGCGGACTTGCGGAGCCCACGGTGGCACGTATTTTTCCAGATGAAACAAAGTGCACCTGCCAAAAAAAAAAACAAAAAAAAAGGTAACAAAGTGCTAGTACAGGGAATGTCAAACAAAAACAAAAACGTATGTAGCGAACGCAAGCAACCCGCACAACAGAAACGATTGAAGGACGAAACAAAACAGGTGAACCGCTCTGCCGCATATCGTTTTGACGGCGGTCTGCGGTGCCATCTCTTATTTTTTTGTGTGTCGTCTTGTCGCATTGTTGTGTTTCCTTTCTTTCCTGAGTCAAGTATCGACTACAAAAAAAAACCCTTCGGCTCACCACGTCGGGCTCCCATCGGTGTCTGGGTCGAGCAGATCAAAAGCGGTGAGGTCCGTTCTGCCAGCCGGCGCTGCCTCGGGGCTGATGGAGCCGCGCGGCCGCACAGGTCCTGCGGACATCTCCGGCGGCATCGGCTGGTGGCCGTAGAGTTGCGTGTACGCCTCCGTGCGCTCCACCTCCGGGCTGCGCAGGGGACGCGACGGGGAGTTGGTGTTGGGCTGCGAGCTGAGCCGGCGACGACGCGCCACCATCGCCAGGCTGCCCACCACCGCGCCGTCCAGACCGGCATCGTCCTGCAGCTTCGACGGACTCTCGGCCGCCATCGCAGAGGCCGGCGGACGCGCTCCGCGGATCGGCGACAGTGTCGCGGCCGCGTGGGACGGGCTGATGGCGGTCGGTGCGATGCTCGCGTCGGCGCCCAGCTGGCCGGCGGAGAGCGCCTGTGGGTGCAGAGGCGCCAGGTGGGTGCGCGGGGGGCGTGCGGTGACGTCGTCGTGGTCGCCGAGGAAGCTCAGCGGCGGATTCGGACCCGCGAGCGGCGGCACGCTGAGCGGTCGGCCGCCCGGAGGCAGCGAGGACGGCGGTGCGGCCGGTCGGGCAAAGTCGGAGGAGGACGCGCCACCGCCGTGCGCTTCGTATTGGCCGTCCATGAGTGGGAACGCGTGGTAGCGCAGTGTCTTTGTGTACGTGTGTATATACGTCTGTATGTGTGCGCTGGCAAGGTCGAAGACCTGCTCAATCGTGACTCAGTGAGAGCGCAAAACGTACACAGGCGGGGGTGGCGAATGGGGGACACGGAGAGGGTGGAACAGCGCTAATAGTGTTGCTGGATTGCAGCTGCTGTTCAAGCCGTCGAGCAATATAGTATCGAAAATAATAAAAAAGCAATCGAACGCAAAACAAATTGAGGAAAAAAGAAATCGAAAACTCGATGAGTCTTTGAACGAGCAAGGGAAGAACTACGCAGAAAAAAAAAGCACGCAACTTCGGTGCTATTTATCGGTTCGAGGTGACGAGAACGAACCAGAAGACGACAGGAGGAAACGGAAAAAGGAAAATGGCACAATTAGCTAATGAGAGAAGGTTCAAAAGATGTCGTAGTGGAGCCGAGTACGTCTTGTCACTGGAGGAGTGTCGACAACGTGGACTGATGGGTCATCATCGAAGACTATCGGGCGTGCTGACATGGCTGATGGGTGGCAATGTTCCACTTGTCCTTCGTGCAGTGATACACCACTGCGAGTGACCATGGTCTGTTATTTTTTGAGATGTTGTCTTGATTTCTTTTGTGCACGTCTTGTCGTCAACTTGGGTAAGCACGTCAGAAGAGCAGCCGATAGTATCGAGAGAACAACGACGGCGGTTGTCGCACGAGTCTTGACTATCCCTTTTGGTGAGGAGATGCCACGGTTCATCATCACCGAGAAAACGGAGCAAGGGAGGCGGCCGCACCGTAATCAACGGTAGCCATTTCCCTGAGGGTACCGTAGGCGGTCACCTGCCTCGTCGTGACCACGCCAAGCTCCTCCTCGAACACGTCCAGCAGCTGCAGGAGGTGTGCACGCATGGAGATCGCAGCAGACTGTTGATCGAGGCCTTGTTCGCTCGCCGCTCGACGCTCCTCCAGCTCCGTGCGCTGCCATAGCCGCCCCAGCGCACTGTCCGGTGTCAGCAGCTGCTGCGCGAGTGGCAGCAGCACGTTCGAGAGCCACGGCACCACGAGGACCTGCCACAGCGACGGCGCGTCAGGCCGCTGCCCTTCCTCAGTGCCCAGCAAGGAGGCGGGGATGTCAAAAGCCTCGCGCATATCCGCCAGCAGCGCGCGGAGTGCCCCCATGGAGTCGATCGCACCCGTGTCCCGGGAGGTGGAGCGAGAGGCGGCGGTGACGAGGTACCGTGTGCCCCAGGCCATCGCCGCCTCCACCGTGCGGTCCGCGACATGGCCCAGCGTCGTGGCGAAGGCGGCGTTGGCGAGCTGCGCGAGCGCCGGTGTGGCCGCCCTGCGGCACTCGCAGGCAAGCCACAGATGCGTGTGAACGTGCAAGCAGGCGAGGCGCGCACGCACCAGCTGACTGCGCTGTGGACGACCTTCCATCTCCGTGCCGTCCCGGGCGGCCAGCACGCCGCATGAGGCGTGTCGCTGGGCCTCGAGCAGCATGCACGTGTATAGATCGGTTCGAATAAGCGTCCGCAGTGCACGCCGGGTCTCAAAGGATCGCTCAGTCGCCATCGTGTGCTCGACGAGCGTGTCCATCAGCTGCACGGCGGTGGACCAGCGCCGGTACAGCAGCGTGGGCAGCGACACAGCGGTGCGCTCGTCGAGCGAAAGACGCGTCCAACGGGGGATCGGCGGGCGCGAGGCCTCGTCGTCTTGTACCGCAGCTCCGTCTTCTTGAGGAGTCCCGAGCTCGTCCTCCTCGTCCCAGCCCCAGCCGTCTGCTTCAGAGAGCGGTGCAGGCCTCGATGCGGCTGCTGTCAGACGCGTGCTGGGGACGGGGAGCGCGTCGAGGTCCTCATCTTCCCCGGCAACCTGTGCCTCCCAGGGCTGCCTGTGAGAGGTCAGTGAGACGAGCTGGTCGGCGACGGAGGAGGTGACCGCCCCGAGAAAGGCCTCTGTCTGCGCGTCGTGGTCGTCCGTCTGCGGGTGAGCGCTCTGCGTTGGATGGGCATCAGTGGATGTGGGCTGGTACATGGCCCAGCGCTCGTGCAGTCGACGGACAAGACTTTCCACGTCCACAGTCGCGTCGGCGTCGCGGTCAATGCCGGTCGCCGCGTTGCGTATCAGGTCTTGCACGTCGTTTGTGTAGATCACAAAGTTGCGTGAGTCGGACTCAATCCGGCAAGCGGCCTCCAGACGCGTCTTGAATGCGCGGTCATCGGTGTCCATCCACCTTGTGTGGCTATGTGAGTGTGTGTGTGTGTGTGTGTGTGTGGTGTTGTTGCTCTTGTTGCTCTTGTTGTTTGAGTTCTTCCCAGCATGGAAAAGAAACAGAAAGAAGGAAGGAAAATAGAAGAAGTGCAGAAAGGAAAGCACCGTGTGAATGAAGCACACAGTAGAGACCATGAGCATGACGAGAAGCAAATCAGTGCATCTGCCGCGTACCGGCTCTTGTCGAACGTCCGGTTTGGACGGCACGGTGACACCCACAAAGGTGCGGTGCATGCGTTGTCCGCCACGCAGGGAGGATGTGGTCCTGGAGACCGTGCGCCGTCTGCAGCCTCAGACAATGCCAGTAAGACGGTGCACCTGGGTTGCGCAGGTCACAAATTGGGAGCCGTATCAGACACGCGACGAGGTAAACAGGATCGACGAAGGTTAGCGTGTGACATGTGATCCCCCTCACTCCCTTTCGCTCTCCTGTCACGCGATTGGCGTCATTTTCGTCTTTATGCTTCCATTCTTTTGTTTTCGGTTTGGGCAGTTACGTACGAACAATTCAACCTTAGGTGGGTTTGTAATGAAAAGAGAACAAGTACACACACAATATCACGCACAAAATAGAAGAAGCGTATTGTTTTTGGAAGTGTTTATCTTCTTTTTTCCGAATAATTTAAGGCGTGAATTCTCACAAGCATAAGAAAAAAAAAAGCACACACAGAAAAAAAAGACATCAACTAAATAGGCATGGGCCACGGCGGTGGAAAGCGGCTTACTGCAATTACCGCGCCAACATGCCTCAACCAATAAACGGTGAAGAAAACCAAAATTATAAAGAAAGAAAGATCGTAGACACATCTTAATTTGCCCTCCCTCCGGAGGTTTGCCTTCGTCCACCACGGGTGGACCAAAGATGGGCTCGCAGAACAGAGGTTTTTTTTTTACCAGGTAGAGGCGAACGCAGAGCTAGTGCGCGCACGCACAAACAAAACAAACCGAAACAAAAAGAGAAAAGGAACCCTGTAGGGATATGTTTGTGGTCGGTGTGCTTGACAATGAGAACGCATCGTTTGCCACAGCGTGCCCACAGCGCAGATGATGATGGGGTGCAACAAGGGAGAACACAAATGCAAAAGCTGTTGATGGCCAGACCGCGACGATGATGTCAGCGAGGGAAGACTCTCAAAAAAAACTGGTTCTCTGAAGACACCTTCACTGTGCCGACTATTTTTAGAGTGGAAACAACAGGTGTGTGAGAAGAGGGAGAGGGGGGACCAGCTGAGGAAAGCAAAGAAACGGGGACAAGTAACCAAAAAAAACTTGTGCACTGCAAAGCACACGGCTTGCTGCACATTGGCTTTTGGTGTCTCTTGCTTTTTGCGCTTGTCTGTTTCGATCTTGCCGCGTTGGTCATTCAAGTAAGTAGCGAGAAACAATATATGAGTGGAACGCACACGCGGCAGGAAAAATAAACAAACAAGAGAAAGGCATTTTTCAATAAAAGATGGAAATTAAAGAAGAAAAACGTGAAAACAAATAACGCATCAAAAAAGAAAAGAAAGAAGGTACTCTGATCCCGTAGTTGAAAAAAAAAAGAATGGAAAGGAAAGGAATGGAATGGAATGGAATGGAATGAAACGAAACGAAAAGACAAATACAGAAGCAGGGTGTGCTTGACATGGCGCCATGTGATCATTTGCAGGTAGACAGTTCACATGCAGGGCACACAACGAAGAGACAGGGGAGCGAACCCCCACCCACCCAAAGAGAAAGAAAAAGACAGAAAATGAATGTCACGATTCATCACTGTTGTAGGAACAGAATAAACTGTGAACAAGAAAGAAGGAAGCACCACAGCAAAAGGTCTTCTGAGTAATTGGAGAGAAGACTGCCGCCGGCGGGGGGGGGGGGGGTCTACAAAGGAGACTGTGCCATGTTATTGGGGCTAGTATTTGGTCGCCATGTGAAGTTATGGAATGTACCCAGCTTCGTGTAGTGTGGGTCTGTGTGTTTGCCATGCTATTCCCTCGATGGTACAACGTGTCACGTCTGGTAGGATCATTATTATTGTTATTATTATTATTGTTATTCATTTCGCTTTTTTTTTTCCTGGTGTGCGGGTGTGTACTTCTGTCATCACCGATTGGTCGAAATGAACGATGAGGTGCTCTACGTGGAGGGTGAGAGGGTGAGAGGGGAGCAGCTCATTTTTTTTTCTTTTTTTCTTTTTTCTCATTATGTGTGCTTGTGTAGCCTCCGTGCATTTGCATAGTAGTTGTTCTTGTTTTCTGTTGCCGGTTAACGGCGTTCAATAGATGGTTTTTTAAGGGGAAAAAAGCACCAATCGAGGTGCGTGTTAAGTGACAAAAGAGCACTTGGCGAGTCGATCTTGTTGCTTCTGTTTGGGTGTTAGTGACCACGCCTGTTTTCGTTTTTTCCTCCTTCCCGTGTGGGGGTAGTAGGACGCGTGTAGAAACACAAATAAGCATATCAACGAAGCCATCCGAATAAATAAATAAAAACAGAAACACACAGAGAAAAAATGCAGAAAAAAAAGAATGAGTTATGAAGCTGCTTGCAAAACAAAACAAAGAAGAAGAAAAGAAGACGACCGAGTGCACGAAGGTGATCAGTGACGACGGTTTCTACAAACGGTTGTGCGTGCGTGCGTAATACAGACATGATCGGCAATAAACAAACAAACAAGACGCTCTCGTCAGGTCTTCTATCGACCAAAGAGACAAAATCATCGGTTGTTTATTTCACGCACATATACTGGTGGAGTAGCACATCGCAAAGCTGTCGTGTGTGGAAAAACACTCGCGTGTCGACTTCTCATCACCGGAGTCGGTTTTCTGTTGTTTTTCGTCCAAACGAAAAAAACAACAAAGCAAAAGAAAGGGGAAAAAAGAAAAGAAAATTCAGCAAGCTGAGTATCGTCGCTGTTTGAATAGTAGTGGTGAGCACTTCGCGTCCGTGTGTCTACATTATTTGATGTGCTTCACGCGACGACGTAGGTACGTCGACGCTGGCTCCGTATTGAGGGCGACACGCCCCCTTTTTCCTCGATCATTGCATCCTGGCTTTGGGGTGCTGCTTGATGACTTGTCTGCGGGGAAACAACAACACCAAAGCCACAAGGTCAAGGAATGGAGAAATCTCCAAAAAAAAGTATCTGGCACCCAAGCTTGCTTAGGAACCACCAAACAACGAGCAAGAAAGACAGAAAAATCAACAAACAAGAGAAAGTCAAAGAAACACGCAGACAAAAGCAAAAAAAAGGAAATCACAAGTAGATACCAGGCGGGCTCGGGATGAGAGCGCTAGTGAAAAGCTGCCCGTCAAAAAACACGATGAGCAAGTTGAACTTCACTAGTAAGAGCCATTTCGGACAGAAAGCAATCACGACTGCAGATGGTTTTTTTGTTGTTGTTACTTTTTTTTTTTCAGTTGCCCGGGTGTGGAGAAGAGAATAAAGAGAGCAAGAGCAATGAGCCGAAATAGATTGACTGGCCATCTTTCGCAAAAAAAAAAAAAACGGCAACTACGCGAGTGGTAACCCTTGATGACAACGAACAAGTAAAAAAAAATGAAAAACAACGAAAACAAAAAAAAAACAACAAAAAAAAAGATGAAAAAAAAAAGAAAAAGAAAAAGAGATGAAAAAGAAGAAAAAGAGGAACAAAAAAACAGGAAAAGGAAAGAAAAGAAAAGAAAAGAAGCGAAAGAAGAAAAGGGAAAGGAAGGAAGCCAAAGGAAAGGTACTCTCCACACAGTACTTGCACCGGCTCTCAGTTGCATATCCACAGCACACAATGCTTGCCGCCTACTCAGGAAAACCTCTGCTGGCACGCTCGCAAAAAGTGTAGGTGAACAGTGGAGTCAACGCAGGGGGAGAAAGCGAGAGGGAGCAAAAGACGAAGATGCGCTAGAGATCTGCCGACGAAAAACAAAAACAAAAAACGGGAAGCACCAAGACAGACGCGCAGACGCGGATGTAGTTTTTTAGTAATCGTCGGTGCGAGAAATTCGGCTTGTACGGCGCACAACAAGAGTGATGTCGATCAGCTCATTTGCTGTTGTTGTTGCTATTCTTTTCTGTTTGTGTGTGTGTGTGTGTGTATTTTCTTCTTTCGCGATGGGAACCTATTCTTGGGTCGAGACACCCACTTGGACACATATACACCACAGGACACATACGTACAACTGAGGGCAGTGATCGCCCTCAAGTCATTGTGCTTGCTCGCATGTTGCGTTAAATGTGGTGTGCGTATTTATTACTTTTTGTTGCTGTTGTTGTGATTGGTGTTTTTTGCTTTTTTTTTGTTTTGCTTGACACATGTTTAGACAGTCGGTGTGTGCGCGGCGTCCGTGGGAGACGCCAACGCGCAGTGAATGAAGGAGAGCGAGTCTCCGAGAGCTGCGGTCGAGCAGTAACGCTGCCTGTGGCCTGTTGGTGTTTGATTGTCTCCCGCTGCGCATCTGATTGTGGATGTGGGGGAGGAAGCAGCAACGACACCGCTGGACGTGGGAGAGAAGCGCGAGAGGGAAGGAAAGAGGGCGGTAAGGACAAACGACAACGCGCTTGCGCTTGTTACAGCTTGCAGAAGTGGCTCCGCGCGGATGTACAACAGGGAGTTCATGCGAGCCGTGACCAGAAGAAAAAGGGAAAATGAGTGAGCCAGTGGTGTCGTGTGTGGGTGTGTGAGCAGGAAATAAAAACAAAAGAGGCGGCTCTGGCGGTGTATTTTGATTTTGATGTGTGTCGTCTTCCTTGTTGTACGCTTGTCCCCTCTGCCCATTTCCAACTTGCCCTCTTGCAGCGTGTTCATCTCTCAGTCCTTGAACGGGCTCTTGTTTTGGCTACTCACCGGTGCGTCAGCTGCTGTTCGGTTCTCCTCACACGCACGGTGGGCGATGGCAGCAGGCAGACATCCTAGCGCTGATGCTTGGGCCAAGAGTGTTTCTGGTACTGTGTGCTTAAGCATGTAATCGTTTTCGTTGTAGATCGTGCTCGTTCTTTGAGCATTTGACTGCGTTTGCTCAATTTGCCAGCATGTGTGTGTGTGTGTGTGTGTGTGTGTGTGTGCACATGTGTTTGTGTGGTGAACCGAGCGTCGCCGCTTTCTTTTTCCGTTCTTCTTTTTCTTTCGTTTCGGGCCGCCGCAAAGCAAGACGGAGTTGGGGTCGCGCAAGAATTATGGTGGGTGTTTTTTTCTTTTTTTTTTTTTTGTGTGTGTGTGTTTATTGAGTGTGCAGCAAACTTGGGAGGTGGGTATATGACCAGGGCCGCGCAAACGCACCTCAAAAGAGGCTCGGCGCCATGAAGGAGTTGTACGTGTTGTTGCTGCTGAAGTTGGCGCCGCTGGCCGTGTTGCTCTGGCCAATGACGCCGCTCATGCCCGACTTGAGCGGGTCCATCGACGCCGTGGAGTGGATCTGCGAGGACGTGCCGGCGCTGAGCTGGAAGCTGCTGTGCATCATCGGGTCGCTCTGCGCGTTGCCAGGCGTGAAGGGCAGGAACTGCAGTGGACGCACCATTTGCGGGGCCTGCGGGGCCTGCGGGGCGGCGCTGCTCTCCATCTGAGGGGTGTTGCTGCCGCTGGGGCTGGACTGGCGCGGCTGTGAGGCGGAGCCGTCCACAGGGAGGCCGGCCATCGAGGGGAGCAGACCAGGTTGGCCGGTGGCGGCGGCGTACTGCTGGAAGATGGGTGGCATCGCGCCGTTGGTCATGAGCTGCATGGGCTTGCCGTCCACCTCAATCAGGATGGAGCCGGCACCCGCGGTAGGCTGGTAGTACATCGGGGGCTGGGCGACACCAGCGGGGGAGCTCAGCATCATCGTCGGCAGTCCGGTCGCGGCGGTGGGGGCGTAGAGCGGGGCACCCGTGCCGACCATGGTGTACGCCTGCGGCGCGTACATGCCCGAGTAGGCGACGGGGGCCGCGGTACCGGCCATCATCGCCGGCTGCAGCTGCACCACGCGGTCCGAGTAGTTCTGGATGGTGCGGTTCTGCGGGCCGTTGGCCTGCGTGACGCGCAGGCGCTTGTTGCCGAGCTCGTGGCCGTTCATTTCCTTCATGGCGCGCTTCGCCGCCTCCTCGGTGGTGAACTTGACGAAGCCGTAGCCCTTCGGGTGGTTGGTCACGCGGTCCACAATGACGCGGGCAGAGGCAATGGTGCCGTACGGCGCAAAGAGCGCGCGGAGGTCGTCATCGGTTACGGGGGTGGGGATGTAATTCACAATCAGGTTTTTGGGGTCGGAATCTGCGGGGAGGCCGGCCATCATTTGTGTATACGTGGAAGATGGGTAGGGTAGGGTGGTGCAATAAAAGGCTGCAGAACCGGGAGCGCGCGAAAGACAGCAAGGGAGTCGCGCGAGGGTGTTTCACAATGATGACAGTCGCAAGTCTCAAATGAGCAAATCGCACTGGGCAGAAGAAAACAAGAGAGATAGAGAAAAAGAAGCCGAAGTGAACGGGAGGGAAAAAGAAAAAGAGTGATGGGAAAAGGAACGAGGTGACGGGAGACGCAAGATGTGGGTCAAACCGTAAACAATCAAGCGCAAACACAAAAATGGAGAAACGAAAGAGGTGGCTGAAAAGAGGCAACAGAAATTGGCGTTCGTGCTAACAGCAAAGTCAGCTACCTAGGCGAACTAAAGAAAGAAAAAGAATCAAGAGGAGAAAGTAAGAGGCAACAAGTGAGAGTCACGAATGAGCCTAGTGTGATGCCAAAAGCCAGTATGTTCCGACGAACAGGTGAACTCGGCAGATGTACTTGCTTCTTCTGAGGGTTTAGCCACGGTAAAGAAAGACAAAGGCGGCTCCAAGACACACAGAGTGAATAATGTGAGTCGAGGCAAATGGAAAAGTAGCGACGAAGAACGAAGATGGACGCGAAGAAAAAAAAGGGGACTGGTGAAAAAGAAAGGGAAGAAGATGTTGTTCTCTTCAAGGTAGCTATAATTTGTGACAGAAAAGAGTGGCAGCGAAACGAAATAAGGAGGAAGGTGGAAAGTGGAGGGATATATTGCTAAACAACAGTTTGAAAGAGAAAAAAACGCAGAAATCACAAAATGATTAGGGGGGAGGCAGGTGTATGTGTGTGTGTGTGTGTATTTGTGCGTTTGGATGTCAGAGGGTGGTAACAGCCGAGTGGCAGAAAGTCTTTATCTTGCGAAAGCGCAGCGCAGCTTCCACGGCGCGAGACTCACTGACCCGGAGGCGTCATATGCTGACTTTACCAGTCAGTTGACAGCACCGAGTTCACGAGGTGGCATGGCGATGTACGACAAGCCCGAATCCAAAGCGGAGGTGCAAAAGCAAAGCAGGACCACGTGATGTGCAACAAACGATGTACGCTTTTTTTTTTTAATAATGATCGCGTTTGCTTTTATTTTCTTTCCGCGCCACCGCTCTGTCGAGGTTGGTTCGGAGAACAAAATTGGCACCACAGGAAGTATGAGACATTCGTATTTGCTTTGCTTTTGTTTTATTGTTGATGGCTCGGACGAGAGAAGTGAACAGAAACGTACATGCACGACAGCAATGCCAACAACATCCGAAGAGGATGCACCTCCTCAACAGGACACCAACAGAAAAGGAGGGGTGGAAAACAAAAAAGGGAAAAAGAAAAGTGAGTGTGTTTTGTACATCTCTGATTCATGGTTGGGAGGGAAGAAAAAAACAAAACAAAACGCGGCATCGCAGCTCAAGTCAGATCAAACACAAAACGAACAAAGGTAATCTCACTCAGGAGACGTGCTGCGGGACGTCAGTGATACCTTACTCCGCCTTCGATGCTCAAACACAGATACATACATACATGGACAAGAAAACCAAAGAAAACAACTTGACTTGCATGTGCGGTTTCGGCGCATCCCGACAGGCAAACAAAAAAACTTTGACGAGGTTTACTGAGTGGGACCCTCGATGGACGGATAGCCAGGGGCGCCGGCGCTATTCTGACCCCGCTGCTCCAGCATGGCTGAGGCCTGCTGCTGCTGCTGGATGGTGCGCGTTACGTTGTCCTGTGGGTAGTTCTGGGGGTTGCGGTTGACGAACGGCTGCAGCTTTGCGGCTTGTGCGCGCGGTCGCAGCGAGTCCATGGGGCGGTTGCAGCCTAGGCAGCGGTAGCCCTTGAAGCCCGTGAGGCCGTCCGGCGTGCCGCCCATGGCCCCGTCTTCGGCCATCAGCTGCTGCAGACGCGCAATGTCTTGCTTGGTGGCGCGGCCATCAATCATGTCGCGCAGGATGTTGAGCGACTTGTCCAGCGTGTCGATGATGCCGGCGTTGGTCGCGTTGAGTACCTGCTCCACCTCGCGCATGAGTCGCTCCAGCGCGTTCTCCACGTAGTCGCGCTCGGCCTTGTTGGCGACCAGCGTGGCGTCAGCCTTGCGGTGCTCCAGCTCGTCGATCATCTCACGCAGGCCGGTGATGTCCTCGTGATCGGCCGTTGCGCTCGCGTTGCGGTCGGCCTGCGTGATGAGCTGCTGCTGCAGCTCGCGCAGCAACTGCTCTGTCGCGACGGAGGTGTCGTTGCCTGCGCTGCCGTCCCGATCGTGGCCGGCAGCAGCGGCCTGGACCTCCATGACCTTCTTCAGGTTCGACAGGTCGTCGCGGAGGCGCTGCAGCGACTCGCGGTCAGCCTTGTTTTCGTCGAGCTCGCGGTCCTTGGCCTGCGCGGCGTCCATGCGCACGGCGAGGGCGGCAAGTTGGCGTGCGAGCTGGTCGAGGTCGGCGCTGCTCACATTGGGCAGACCGCTGACGCGACGTGACGCGGGCAGATCGGCGCGGTCCGCCTTGATCTCGTCCAAGTGCGCGGCCTCGCGCTCCGCCGCCCCCACGCGGCCGGTCAGCGTGTCCATCTCCTCGCGCACCCGCTGCAGCGCGCTGTTCAGTCGCGCAATCTCCTCAGACCAGTCCGTTTCTCCGCGGCCCTGGAGCTCGGCGAGCTGCTTCTCGAGCGCGTCGACGGTGCCGCTGAGCAGCGCGAACTGCGCAGCGTTGATCTCTCCACCGGTGCCGCTGCTGTCGCCGGCGACGGCGAGCACGCTGCTCAGCTTGTCCTCCAGGCGCTCGTTCGCCTTCTCCAACGCCGCCACGCGGTCCTCCAGGTCGCGCATCTTCTCCTGCATGTCGGCGAGGCGGTGGATCGCGTCGACGTCGTCGTCCGTGATGTAGCCGGCGGGGCGCAGCTTCTGGCGCAGCTCATCCACGTCGGACTGCAGGCCATTGTCGCGCAACTGCGAGGTCGACGCCACCGCGTCCAGGTTGCCCTCGAGCGCCTCAAGGCGGCGGAGAAGATCGCCCAGGTCGGCGTCATGCGCGGTGTGCGGGTCGGAAGAGGGCGTCTGCTGCGCGGCACTGTCCTGCACCGTGCGCATCAGGTCCATGTCGTTGTGCAGGCTCTTCATCTCGGCGAGCATCTCCGCCACCACGCGGTTCAAGTACGCAATGTCTTCGCCGTCCTCGCGGATGCGGCCCATCACAGACAAGGAGCGGCTCGCGCGACTCGCACGCGGCGGCCTCGCCGTGGAGCCGGGCCGTCCAGCCGCGGGGTCGAACGGCCTCGGCACAAACGGATCCGCGGCATCGCCAGAGCGCGGTCGTGTGACCGACACGCGCTGCACCGGCGACGACGACTCCTCGCCGGCGAGCGCGGCCGACGGGGGCGGCGACGGACGGCGGGGTGGCGGCGGCATCGGCTGCTTCGTGTGCGATGACGCCGAGCCCGGGCGCTCGCTCGTGGGGAGCTCACCGCCGTCGTGCTGGTCGGCGGCGTCACCCGCACCACCACCGGTGGCAGTGGCCGTATCACCGGGATTAGGATAGGCGACGGTGGCATCAAAGTCCAGAGGCAGCTCCTCGTGCGCCAGGTTGAGGATGAGGTCGCCGACGGGGAGCTCGTCCTCACTGGCCTCAAGCACGCCCTGCGTCGGACGGCGGGACGGCGGCGCGGCGCCACTGCCGGGCACCTTGGACACGCGGCGGGCCTCCTCGTACGCGCGCAGGGGTGGGGCGACGGCGTCGGGCAGCGACGCCGAGCTCTTCACCCCAGCGCTGCCGAGGCGGGCGGACTGCTCGCTGGCACGGCGCTTGCGGGCGGCGTACAGCTCGTCAATGGTCGCGCGCTGCTGCTCGTCGCTGTCTTGGAGGTTGCCGACAAGGGCCTTGATGCCCTCGATCGCCGCCCACAGCTCGTCGTGGTTGTGCCCCTCGTCGCCATGCAGCGACTTGACGGGGGACTCGGCACGGTGCGCGTCCTGCTCGCTCCTCAGGG
>JASANQ010001231.1:0-82476 GCA_030849645.1 Wallacemonas sp. Wsd | reverse complement strand
GACAGCGCGGACGAACGGCACCACGCCCAGCGCCGACGAGGACGTCATGACCGCATCCGTGGCCACGAAGCGCAACACGGCGATCAAGCCCATCTCCCCGCCCCGTCCGGGAGGCCCCGACAGCGTGGGCAAGTCCACGGAGCCCGCGTCCCCTGCGCGCACGTCACCGGCTGCCAATCTCACCGTCACGGCGCCTGCGCGAGGAGCCCGCCAGCGCGGCACGGCTCTGTCGCCGTCGAACGGGGCCCTCGGCGCGTCCCCTGGCGCGCCGAAGCCCGGCCCCTCGCTGCTCCGGACGCAGCGCTCGCTGGAGGAGCTGACGGACGCGACGAACAGCTCGCTGGAGCTGAGCCTGAACGGCGCGCCGGGCCTCAACGCCGGCGCGCTCGCCAGGGCCCCGTCCACGACGGTCAGCCCGCGCGCCTCCGGCGGCGCCACGGGTCCCGCCCCCTTCAACGGCCGTCAGGCCGCCGCCGACGCGCTCCTCGACTCGCCGACCAGCGCCGTCGGTCTCCCGTCTTTTGGCGCCTCCGCCGGTGGCGCGCGCGACGACGACAACGACAACGACGACGATGACGACGCGGGGTACCACTCGGATGGCCCCAAGACCCCGCGGGCCGCACGGCGGGACTCGCGGCGCACGCACGGCGCAGGCGGCGGTCAGCGCAAGCGCGCGGCCTCGGCGGACAAGAAGCACAAGAAGAAGTCGACGGCGGTCTCCTCGGCGGAGGAACTGGCGACCCTCGCGCAGTACCTCGAGCAGGAGGAGCTGAACCTGTCCATGTCCACCTTCAACAGCGTCCAGATCCTCGCGCAGTCGCACAACCTGCGCGTGTTGAACCTCAAGGGCAGCACCCTGAGCAGCGAGGGCCTGCGGGGCCTCGGCAACGTCCCGACGCTGCAGAGCCTGTGCGTGTCGCACATGCGCAAGTTGCGCTCCCTGGTGCCGCTCATCACCACCGCCGCGAACGGCCGCTGTGCCCTCCAAGAGATTGACGCGCAGTGTACGCCGCTGGACGACGCCGGCATTCTGGGCCTCGAGAAGCTGCCGCGACTGGTGAAGCTGGACCTGAGCATGACGTCCGTGACCGACGTGAGCACGCTCTCGGCAAGCCGGTCGCTCCGGGAGCTATACGTGTCCGTCACGCGCGTCAACAACGCGGGCATCGCGGGTCTCGAGAAGATTCCCACGCTGAAGGTGCTCCAGATCTCGCGCTCCAAGGTGACCTCCGTCGTGAACATTGCCCGGTCGCACTCCATTGACACCCTCATTCTCTACTCGTGCAAGGTCGACGATGCCGGCGTGCAGGGGGTGCAGCACATGCCGCGCCTCACCACGCTCGACGTGAGCACCACCAAGATCACGAACCTCTCCATCCTGGAGGTGAGCACGTCGCTCAAGTCGCTCAAGGCACAGTGGCTCGCGCTCAAGAACTGCTACGACATTATTCAGCAGCGGCGCCAGCAGATGGACCGCCTCGCGCTGGAAAGCTCCGGTGTGCTGCGGTCCGAGCAGGAGGCCGGCTACTCGGGGCTCGCGAAGATCCCCACCCTCGAGTCACTCGACCTCTCCTTCAACACCATTCGCAGTGTCAGCTCCCTGTGCGAGAGCAAGTCCCTCAAGCGCTTAATTCTCCGGCGCACGCGCGTCGACAACAAGGGCATCGCCCAGATCGACAAGCTCAGCCGGACCCTCGAGGAGCTCGTCGTGACCAACATCACCGACACCGCCGAGGAGTCGGAGGAGGAGCTGAGCTCGCAGGGCAGCGGCGGCACCATGACAGGCGTCTCCGCCGGCATGCTGAGCAGCGTGCTCAACCTCGCCGGTCTGGCGCACCTCGTGAGCCTGGACCTCTCCTTCACGGACGTCTTTGACCTGCGCATGCTGCAGATCCTGCAGCACCTCAAGGAGCTCTCCATTGTCGAGACGCTGGTCACGGTCGACGGCCTGCGCGGGATTGAGCTGATCCCGACGCTCGAGGTGCTGGACGTATCGCAGACAAGCGTCATGTCGCTGCAGTTCCTCGTCTCCGGGGCCAAGTCGCTCAAGAAGATCATCGCCCGATCGAACCGCAACGTGCGCGGCTTCCGCCTCGGACACCTGGAGAACCTTCCGCGGCTGGAGCACCTCGACATGAGTGACACCGTCGTCGAGGATGTGCGCCTCATGTGGACTGCCGCGTGGGGCTTGAAGGAGCTCGTCTGGCGCTGGAAGGAGCGCCGCGAGGCGACCGGGCTGGTTGTGCCGCTGGAGTGCTGGGTGACGTCGGAGCGCCTCACGGGGCTCAACAAGCTGCCGAACCTCACGATGATCGACCTGTCGAACAGCTCCGTCCACAACCTGCTATTCCTCGAAGGCAGCCGCGCGTTGCAGCGCGTCGTGCTTGACGGCAGCCGCCTCCTGCGCGATGACTGCATCGCCTCGATTGCCAAGTGCAAGCGCATCGACACGGTGGACCTGTCGAATGTGCCGCACCTGACCAACGTGCTCGGCCTGATCAGCTGCCCGAACCTGAAGGAGCTGCGACTGACCAACACGGGCGTCACCGGCAAGGGCATTGAGGGCGTCACGCAGATGCCGCAGATGAAGAGCCTCGACATTGCGAACACCCCTGCGGAGGAGGAGATGATTCAGGCCATGGGCGAGAAGGCGTCGACCGCGTCACGGGTGAACGGCGTCAACATGAACAACAGCTTCTCCTACACGCGTCCGCAGAGTCGCATGATGGAGGAGAGCAGTTTGGCGGACGTCAGCATGATGGACACGAGCGCCACCCCCGCGCAGTTCAGGGTCCCGCGCCGCCGACGTGTCTCATTCGTGGGTGGAGATGCTCCTGTGCAAAAATAGCGAAAGGACACAAGGAGAAAAAAAAAACTCGCTACGTTATGGTGATCAGGTTGTTGGTACTTTCTGCCATACCTGATGATATATTGCATTGTTGTTTTTCCCTTTTTTGTTTTTTTCTTCGAATGTGTACGCGTGGCGGATGTGCATTCGGCGCACTGTTGCTGGCGATAGTGTCGTGATCTCGCTCTTTTTTGTTTTGTTTTTGTTTCCTTCAATTACTCCCACCTTTTTTCCCCCATGCAGCATTCGTTATTGTTATGATTTATCGATTTTTCCTTTTTCATCTCTTTGCTCTATATTTGTTATTCGGTCCCTCCTCGTGTGTGCGCAACGCATGTCCAAGCAGGTCTGCTGTCGCCGATTGGTCACGCAACGGCCAGTGACGCACCAAGGTTCAAACGTGCCGTATCGATATTGTCTGCGCAAACAACAACAACAAAAAATCGTAGACCATCGACGGTATCTGTGTGCGTGTGTTAGGCCACAGTGAGTCTGCTTTGCGACTTTTGTTTTGTTTTGGTTTTGTCATGCGTGTGCGCTCGGAGGTTGGGGATGGTCAAAAAAAAATTTCCCTGGGATTGTGTGTCTAGATGTTTCAGAAATTCAGAAGGCGCGATGGGCGGGCTCCACAGCTGTTTATTGACACTTTTCTTTCTTTCTTTTTTCTCAGTTTTTGTTGCGTTCGCCCGCCGTTTGAGCTCTCTGAGTGTTCTAGTCTGTCTTTGTAGAAAGGCTAGTTTTTTTTTTTGTTCTTCCCAGCGATTTGCACACGTGGTGAAGGTCAAACTTCGAAAAAGTGTGTCTTTTCCACATTATGTAGTGTGCATCTGCCGTTTTGTGCCCTTCGCACTTTTTTTTTCTCGTTTTCCATTGTGTACTAGACACCCCTTAGTTCTTTATTTTTCTTGTTTCATTGTACATTCGCTTTTTGGCTACAAACAACCGCTTGTTTTTTTTTCTGTTTTTGGGGGAATCTTGTTTGCTTTCTTTCTCTCTTTTTTTTTTTTTTGCGCAAGCTATTATGTTTTCCATCTATTTTACACACTACCATTCAACATCATCCGTCTCTTCCGTCTTTTTTTTGTGTTTTTTTTTTGTTTTTTTCTTTTCTACGCCATGTGGCTTTTCTACCACCCTGGGTTGTTCATCATATTCACCTTCATCATTCGCGATGTTCACCTACACTGTTGCGATTCCTCGCGATTGACACCGAACCCCACAAGGATAAGAAAAGAAAGCGAGAGGAGCAAGCCGTGCGTAAGCTAAGCCTTGATGGGTTTGTCGCAGTCTGGCTGATTGTACAGTGGATTGCTCGTGCAAGCCTCGGCACTGTCGAGGAGGGAAACCTCACAAGAATTGGCCCTTGCGAAAAGCTCACAAGACAAGAGGCTGAAAGCACCGCAATCACACGGCGTTGCCCCCCACACGTGCACAGACACGCGCACAAATGTGTGCTGTGTACACACAAATTCTCACAACTCTTTCTTGCAATAAACTTCTTCCCTCTGCACCTACCCCCTCTCCCTGTCTCATTCACGTCATGCTCCATTCCTCCGTTTTGTCCGCCTATTATTCTGCCTCGTTTTTGTTTTGCCTCCCAAAGCTACATTACACCCTTTTTACCAACTCAAAACATGCCCCCGAAGGCTCGCGAACCCCTGCCCCCCGGCGATGCCGAGAAGGGCGAGAAGATCTTCAAGGGCCGCGCTGCCCAGTGCCACACCGGCACCAAGGGCGGCTCCAACGGCGTTGGTCCCAACCTGTACGGCATCGTCGGCCGCCACTCTGGCACCGTCGAGGGCTTCGTGTACAGCAAGGCCAACTCCGAGTCCGGCGTCGTCTGGTCCCCGGAGGTGCTCGACGTGTACCTGGAGAACCCCAAGAAGTTCATGCCCGGCACCAAGATGTCCTTCGCTGGCCTGAAGAAGCCGCAGGAGCGCGCCGACCTGATCGCCTACCTTGAGACTCTCAAGGACTAAGCGAATATCAAGACAAAAAGTAAAAAAAAAAGGAAAACGAAGTGAAGTGAACGCCTCCCAATAAAAAAAAGATGCGCAGATTTCGTATTGCCCTTGAGAGAGAGCGAACGAAGACTGCGTTTCATCAGCGGAGGTGTGTTCTACTACTTGTCTTTTTCGTATCCTTGTTTTCTTTTCTCCTTTTCTATGCTCTTAAGGAGACGGCTCTTCCCTGTTTGGATCACAAATCCTACGTGGATCTCCGTCCTAATGAGTGTGGGTTTTTTTTCTACTTTAGCTCCCTACCCCTTAGCAACACACTTACAATCGAAAGGAAAAAAAAACGGGTATTTTCGCGTGGTTGGAAAAAAAAAAACAGATACACACGCACACACACATGCGCATTCGCCAAAATATTTTTTGTCTCTGTGCTCAAGTGTGTGCGTGTGTGTGTGTGTGCCTGTGTATGCGTTTGCAAAATTACCTTGTTTCTCCACAAGTCACAAATGCATGACAGTCTGTCGGTGCTCCATAGCGGAGCAGGAATTCGGCAAAGAGAACGAATGGCGCTTCTGAAATGCTATATGATACGGCTCACAGTGGCAGGCTAACATTCAAACGAGACTGTGTGATGCTTGCTTGCTCAGGGTGGTGGACTTGACCAGCCACCACAAAAAAAAAGTCAACAACAGTAAAATACAAGTGCGTCTCTCGATCGCCTGTTTCTCCTCCTCTCCCTGTCTCATTCACGTCACGCTTCATTCCCTCGCCTATTCGCCTATTATTCTGCCTCGTTTCTTTTTTGCCTCCCAAAGTTAAACTTCACCCTTTTTACCAACTCAAAACATGCCCCCGAAGGCTCGCGAACCCCTGCCCCCCGGCGATGCCGAGAAGGGCGAGAAGATCTTCAAGGGCCGCGCTGCCCAGTGCCACACCGGCACCAAGGGCGGCTCCAACGGCGTTGGTCCCAACCTGTACGGCATCGTCGGCCGCCACTCTGGCACCGTCGAGGGCTTCGTGTACAGCAAGGCCAACTCTGAGTCCGGCGTCGTCTGGTCCCCGGAAGTGCTCGACGTGTACCTGGAGAACCCCAAGAAGTTCATGCCCGGCACCAAGATGTCCTTCGCTGGCCTGAAGAAGCCGCAGGAGCGCGCCGACCTGATCGCCTACCTTGAGACTCTCAAGGAGTAAGCGAATATCAAGGCAAAGGCCGAAGTTTAGAGGAAGGTGGAGGGAACAAGAAGCAATGTAGCACAAAAAGAAGCTTCGGATTGCACGCGGAGGAGCGGACAAAGGCTGCGTTTCGTCAACGGAGATGTGTTCTGGTGCTGCCTTTTCTTTTTGTATCCTTCTCCTTCTTCGTCTGCACTCTAAAGGAGACGGTTCTTCCCTGTTTGGATCTCGAATCCTGCGTGAATTTCCGTCCTGATGAGTGTGGGTTTTTTTTTACTTTAATATCCTACCCCTTAGCAACACAACACTTACAGTCCGAAGGGAAAAAAAGGGCATTTTAACACGACTGGAAAAAGTGACACACACGCGCGCACACACACGAGTGCGTTCATCAAAACGTTTTTTTTATCTCTGTGCTCTAGTGTGTCTCTGTGCGTATGCGTAGGCACGATACCTTTCTCCTTCACAAACATGAAATTCAAATTGTAAATCCCCAGCGCTTCACGGCGAAGCAGAGCGTGAGCAAGGCGAGCGACCAGGGTGTATAGAACGGTTCACAGGTGGCGATGGCAGTGCAGCATTCCAATGCGACTGCGTGCTCGATCGTTAATGAGGTGTAGGCTTGTCTAACGACCGCAATAAAATAAGAGAAAAGAGTGCAATGCACTTCTGTATATCGATCGCCTGATTCTCTCTCCCTGTCATCTCTTGTTCAAAATATGATCCATTACCTCACATTTCCACACGTCTTCTTGTTTTCATTTGTTTGTGTGTTTGTTTGTTTCCTCAGATCCTTACCGCGAACACTTTCAATTCCAAAAAAACTAAATCCCGATCCTCAAAACATGCCCCCGAAGGCTCGCGAACCCCTGCCCCCCGGCGATGCCGAGAAGGGCGAGAAGATCTTCAAGGGCCGCGCTGCCCAGTGCCACACCGGCACCAAGGGCGGCTCCAACGGCGTTGGTCCCAACCTGTACGGCGTCGTCGGCCGCCACTCTGGCACCGTCGAACATTTCGTGTACAGCAAGGCCAACTCCGAGTCCGGCGTCGTCTGGACCCCGGAGGTGCTTGACATCTACCTGGAGAACCCCAAGAAGTTCATGCCCGGCACCAAGATGTCCTTCGCTGGCTTGAAGAAGCCGCAGGAGCGCGCCGACCTGATCGCCTACCTTGAGTCTCTCAAGGACTAAGAAATGTTGGCGTGCGAGAGGAACTGCACTGTCCACCACAGCGTCACGCAGACGTTTCTAATACCCTAACAGTACGCTCGTCAAGTTGAAAGAAAAAAAAATACGTGCAATACGGGTTGTGGAGCAGGGAGCCAAGAACGGGGGAGAAGGGGGCGGATAACAGGGGGGATGCGAACGCAATACGCGATTACTTGCGAATTGCCTTTCTTTCCTTCCTTCCTGTTTTTTTGTCTCGTCTCTTTCTTTTCCCTGGTCTTTGCTGTCTTTCCGCTCGTAGAAAACTCACTTAGAGTCTTTCAGCAATCCGTATTCGAACTTTTTACTTGTTTTTTTTTTTACCCTACTTTCCCTATTTTCCCATTATTTTTCTATTTCCCCCTTCCTTTTCCGTTTTCCTATTTTTCTCCTACCGACACCTTAGTTCCACTTAGGCACAATCAGCAAATGCACACCCATGAGCAAACGAGGGTAGCGTCTTCATGGCGCAAATTACAAAAAATGGCTCAGTGCACACTCAATCGAAAGAAAATATGTTAAAAGAACCTGTTCGCATGGGCTTTTTGTCACATGAGCAATGAAAAATAAAACAAAACAAAAACAAAAGACTTCCGTGCGTTGGTCCCTTTGACAGGTTCCCTGCCCGTGATCGTGTGCGCACACACACACACACACACACACACACACACACACACAACACACAGCGCAAACGAGCAGAACGGAAACGCTGTCTCGCAAATATAGTGAGCGTATTGCGGGCTGTCCAGCCATGCACGCATGTGCGTGTTTGTGTGTATTTGTCGGAAAGACGAGCAGTTTTGTTTTCCGTTTTTCAACCTTCAGCTAGCTACCAATCGGTTCTGGTCTGAGGCGTCAGACACACCCAGACAACACTTTTCCCCTTCATCATCCTCTTCCAATGTCTCACCGTTCACATGTGGTGCCGCAGCTGTGTGTCGTGCTCGTCCTCTCTGCCACACAGAAGCTCTTGTTGTCACCACACCACCATTTGTTTTCTTTTAGACAGTGATTCACTGTTTTCTGTGAATCGGCGTCACATCTGTGACTGCTTTCTCGACTTGATCACAGTTGTTGTTTTCTCTTCTTACGTTCTTACATCTCCCTTTACTGAATTGCTAGTTTCTTTCTTCTTCTTTTTCCCCCCTCTGTGCGCCTGTGTACTCATTTTCTTGTTGTTGTTGACGCTCTATTTGGTGGTTGCACTGCCCCCTGTATTTTTTCTTTGAATTTCCCTCGTCTACCTCGTACATTTTTTGACACACTACACTCCCCATTTCACACTTTTTTTTTTCCTTGTTGGCACTGTCTTGTGTTCCCGCTCCTTCATCTTCTATAGCTAGTCAACACTACCTGCAAGAAGAAGGTAGCAAACCAAAAAAGGACGAAGTGACCCGGGTGAGATACACAACGAAAAGAGCAAGATGCCCTACGATGTCTATCTGCACAGGACCTTTGACTACCAGCTGTCGCCGACGCCGAGCGCAGACATCGACTGGGCTCCAGAGCGCCGCATGGTGCGCGCCGCCATCGGTGGCCTGGGTGCCCCAGCCGCGCTGTGGTCGAACACACAACCCAACGTGGGCGTCTGGGAAGAACCACTCGTCTCGCTCGAGCAGCGCTACCGCCAGATCCTCATTCACCAACAGCAGCAGCAGCAGGCGACTGGTGTCGCGCTCCCAGGAGAGAACGCGGGCGAGGTGCACACACCAAGCCTGGCGACCTCCGCTGGCATGACCGGCCCCCCAGCCCCGACGAGCGCGGACGAGGTGCTGAACGTGTACGGAGGCAGCAGCGAGCGCGCCAGGCATGCCGCCATCACACCGGAGGACGACGTCTTTCGCCTCTACCAGATCAGCGCCTCGGCAGCCGGGGCCCAGCCCTCCGCCGTCCCGCTTGGCGGCACTGGGGCGGGGCCCTCTGCGCAAGCTCACGGCAATGGGAACATGATGGCTGTCGCCAATCCGGCGCTCTCGGGGGCCCCCACCACGACCCCCACCGTGGACACATCGGCCCCCGGCTCACCGCTGATGGGCGGCCTCGGCGGTGTTAGCGGGGCCGAGTATCACACGGCCTATGCCAGTGCCAGCGGTGCAGGAGGCCAGGCGAGCCTCGGCCCCGCAGGCAAGTACACGGTGCATGCCGGCTCCTCCTCGAGTCCTTTCAACACCTCGCCTCTGCAGGGCCACGCGGCGGGCTGGGCAGGCGCGGGGAGCGGCCCCACTGGCGGCAGCGCCGGAGGCGTGGGCGGGCCGCTGCGCAGTGCGATTGTGCTGCCGTCGTGGTGGCCGGGCTGGATGCCCGGGGGCTGGCTGCTGGGCACGGTGCCGTCCGCCGCGTTGCCGCTCGGTCGTGGACGTGTCGTGCCACCGCTGCTGCTGCCGCCGTCGCCGCAAACGGTGGCGTGGGACTCGATCTGGCACTCCTACGGCCGCCTGCCCATTTACCAGAGCGACAGCCTGATTGTCTCGGTGGCCTTGTACGCCGGTGTCGGGTACAACAAGGCGCGCGTGTGGGAGCTCACGCCCAACGCCACTCCGAAACAGGCCGCAGGGGTGCCGGCGCCGGTGACGACGACCGCCACAGGGCCGAACAGTGATCTGGCCAATGCCGTCGTCGCGTACCTCCAGCATGGCAACAACAACAACGCCGCCTCCACGCCTCTGAGCGCGAATGGCGGCTCGCGCCATCGACGCAGCGGCCCCGCCTCGCCACAGCCTGCCGCGCCAGGCATCGCTGGCCTCCCAGGGGCCAGCACGCACAACAACTACAATAATAACAACAACAACAATAATGGGGTAAATGGCACACCAACTGCGGCGGTGGTGGTGTACCATGTCCCTGTGCACACCGCGGAGGACGGCACGCCGGTTGTGGAGGTGGGGTCCATCAGCGAGTCGCGCGCGCTGCGTGTGCTCGATGTGCTGCAGCTCGAGTGGTACAACCCTCAGCGAAGCTGGCGCGGTGTGTTCAACCTGCGCATGCTGCCGCCCACACTCCACACGCGTGTCCCGATCTGCGAGTACACAATGCAGACGCCGTGGACGGAATGGTCGCTGCAGTCCGACGAACTGGTCATCAAGTGGAGCGGGTTTGTCACCTTGTACCAACAGCGCCCGGCTCCGTCGGTGGCGGTCCCCGCCGCCCCCACGCCTGCCACAGGTCCGGCGCCGGCGCCGGCGACGGCGGCAGACACCAAGGCCAGCGAGAAGCGCGGCACGGCTGAGGCGGCTGCGGCGGCTGAGGTGCAGCCACTGGATCGCAAGTCCGCGGCAGCGTTGTCAGATCAAAAAGGAGCGCCATCGTCAGCAGCGCCATCCGTGGTGGCCAACACCAAACACAACAGCAACAGTAACAGCAACAACAACAAGAGCGGCAGCAGCAGTGGCGCGACCCCTCGCAGTCAAACAGAAAGTGACGCGGAGGTGGCACGCAAGGTCGATGCGCGCCAAGAGGCGTCGACCGCGCCGAGCACGGTGTCCCACGCCGTCCCCGCGTCCTCCCCGACGCCCGCGCCCGTCGAGGCACCGCTGCCCGCGATGACCCGCGTCCCTACGGTGCCGTGGTGGCGTCTACGCAAGCTCAAGGTCGGAGCGGGTGTGGCCGTCAAGAATGACCTGGCCAGCGGCATCAACCTGTACTGGGGTCTCAGCGGCTGCACGGGCAAGGGGCTCTCCTTCTCTGGGCACGTGGATGTGCTACGACGCATGTGCTGCACGTGCAGCTCCTCGCTGGGCGCTGTCGACGCCTCGGTGCGGCTGCGGCTCAATCTCATCACCTTCCACCAGACGGGGCTCGACGCGGGGCTCGTCTACTACCCTCTGCGCCACTCGCGCCCCAACACGGCCGTGCGCGCCGCCTGCTCGAACGGCAAGTACACGGTCGGTCTGCAGCTGCACGATGTCACGCACGAATGGCTCACGTGGCGGCTGCCGGATGCCGCCACGTCGGACCAGCTCAACGGCACCATGCGTGGCGGAGCGGCGGCGGCTCCGCTCGGCACCGAGGCCGGGGTGTCGTCCGCCGGCGGTGTGATTTCACCGGTCGAGCAATCGTGGTGGGGAGCGGTGAAGCGCACGCTGCACCTCGGCGGCGCACCTGCATCTGTGGACACGGCCTCCACAGCCTCCACAGCCTCCACCTCCGCCAAGGCGGGCGCTGCAGGGACACGTGCCGGAACCGCTGGCCGTGGCGCGCAGACGCTGCGGAGTGGGGCGAGCGCTGGCTCCGCACCAGGCACGTCCCGAGAGGCGGCCTCGACAGCGGCGAATAGCAGCAGCGAAGGCAGCGAGGGCAGCTGGATCAGCGCGGGCTGGGCGTCCGCCACGTGGGGCTACATCACGCATCACGTCGGAGGCCTCTTTGGTGGTGGTGGTGGGGACACTGCTGGGGCATCGCATAAAGGCTCCAGTCCGGCCACCACTGGGATGTCGTCGTCATCGTCGGCCACGCCATCACGCACCAACAACAACAGCAGCCCGTCCGTGTCGTCGTCAGCCGGCGGCCGCGCGAACTCCACTGTGGACGCCGGCCGCTGGCAAGGCAGGCTGCACACGAGTCAGGCCTGGGTGCGCGGACAGGCGCAGAGCCTCACCGTGGGCACGCGCCGCGCCTATCAGCAGGTCGGGTCGTGGACAGGCGCGGGCTGGGCGACCGTGCGCGGGTGGCAGACACGCTACGTCTCTGTGCTGCTCGACAGCTCGCGCGTGGACATCTCGATGGGTATCACGTGTGACAAGCGGCGGCCGAATGCGAAGAGCTGGAGCAGCTTCGTGATGGTGTCGATTCACTAGTGGCGCAGGACCCATCGCGGAGGTGCGCGCACAGTCGCGTGTGTGAGTGTGGTGCGAGAGGGAACCAAGCACGCAAAAGGAAGAAAGCCGTGTCCGGAGAGCGGAATGGAATGGAAAAGGGCGAAGATGCGGCACAGTCATGCGTGTATGCGTGTGTCTGTATCCCTTTCCGCGATCCCGTTTGGTGGCGATGTGTGCTGATGTGCCTGCGTGTCTGTGTCTGTCTGTGTGTGTGTACGTGTGTTGGATGTCTTGCGCCTTGTTCTCCCGCTCTTCCATGTGCCACATCAACAGGAGGTGAAGTAAATTGAAACTTCAAAAAAAAACACGAAACGAAAGAAAACCAGCGATGCTCCGTAGCGGCAGGACAGAGCGTTCGAGTGACGCGTGATGTTAAAGCTCCACTTTTGGGGTTGGTGCTTTAGAAGAAGGAGGCTGGAGTGTCTGAGTCGTATTCAACCGTGCCTTTGTGCGCACCTCGCTCACCTACACATTCGTCCCCTCACACTTTCACGCACTCCACTCGCTCTCTCTCTCTCTCTCTCTCTCTCTCCTCGCATGTCACTCATCTCCGAATCAGCCTTGTTACCCGGCTCCTGGACTTGGTGTGCTATCGCTGCCTTCACATTCCTTTCTCTTTCTATTTTATTGTGCGCCGTGCTTTTTTGCACATTTTCTCTTATTTCTTTTCTCACACACACAGTCGTAGACGCACTGTTTTTGCTCCTCTTGCTTTTTTTTTCTTTTTTGCTGTTCAGCCATTTTAGACAATTGAGCCGCGTGCTCAGAAAAAGATCAAAATAAGAAGAAAACAGTCTACAAACGTTGCCTGCGGGCATCGCCTCTCTCTCTCTCTCTCTCACTCGCCTTGCTTTTTGTGACATTCACGCACTCACTGTTTCGCATTGATTGGTCCTTCACCCTCGTGTGCTTAGTTTTGCTTTCCCTTCGTGAATCTGGTCGCTGCAAACTTCAAACCCCAGATACTCCTCTTCTTTCTGTCTTCCTCCCCTTGCTTTTTTTTTTCGTTTTGCGTCAACAACAACCACAAAAGGAATAGGTACTAGGATCCATGGCGAGCTCTGCGCTGGCGAGCACCGACGTTGTCATTCACGACGCGCGCGAGGACGCGCGGTTGTGCGTGGCATCGGCCGAGGAGGACCTTCCTTTGAAGACCGAGGAAGCGATGGTCCTCATGCCGACCATGTCTGGCTCCGTCATCCCTGCAGATCGGCGCCGCGTCAGCCCGCGTGCTCCCGTCGGCGCCGCGCGCGTGGAGCCGTCCGTGGTCAAGCCTCGCTCCGTCATTGTGAGCGAGGTTCAAGCGACCATGACGCGCTACCTCACCGGCCAGACGTCCTCGGCGCAGCGCCCGGACATGCGGGCCATGTCTGCTGGTGACAGGAAGACAAGGAAGGCGGGGCGGAAAAGCAAGGCGGACCTCTTCCGCCATGTCTTCGGCATCGTCAACCCCGGCTCCGGCGAGAACGCGGCCTCCTCCATGGTGGCAGACGCGATGCGGAGTACGCTGGGCAGTCATCGCGTGCTGCTCCTCAACGGCGACGTCTTTCGCGATCCGTCAGGACTGCGCACGCTGCTGAAGCGCTACGCGGTGGTCTACTTCAGTCCCATCAACGGACGCAACATGGACGATGTCCTGCGTGAAAAGGAAGAGAGTGAGCTGGCCGCGCGTGAGCGCCACGCGCGCCATCAGAAGCGGCGAAAGCGTCGCTGGGGCCGCAGTCGCTCGAGGCACTCCAGCCGCGGCCGCAGTCACAGTGCGTCCGACCACAGCAGCCGCAGTAGTTCCGGCAGCAGCCACAGCAGCAGCAGCAGCAGCAGCAGCAGCAGCGGCAGCGGCGACAGTGACAGTGACAGCAGCCGTAGCGCCAGCTCACGCGCGAGCTCTAGCGGCAGTCGTCGCCGTCGTCGTGCAGACATCAAGGCAAAGAAGAAGCAGGCGCGTGCCGCCATGGCGAGCAGCACGGCACGCACCACGCCGCGTGCGCCGATCATTCCGGACAAGGTAGACACGGCGGAGATGCGCGGTACCGTGTTTGTCTCGGGGGGCGATGGCACCATGGCGTTTATCCTCGAGCAGGTCGAGCAAGTGCGGCAGGAACTGCTGGCCGAGTTGTGCGCGCACAGTTTGCAAGATGTGGCACCACCGACGACGACGCCTGCGGCTGCTGGTGGTGGTGGTGCCGGTGCGGTTCCTTTAACGCGGCGGTTGTTTGCCTCACCGGCCGTGGCTCCCATCCCGCTCGGCACTGGCAACGACTTCTCCAACTGTCTGGGCTTCGGCAGTGGCTTCACGAAGCGGCGGCCCGGGTTCACGGGCTGGCTCTGTTGCGCAAACACAGACGTGGGTCAGTTGCTGGAGCAGGCCGCTGCCGCCCCCGCTGTGCCGTTTGACCGCTGGCAAGCCACGTTTGTGCCCCTGCGTATTGCCCAGCAACACTACTGCCACGATCGCGACACGAGCGTGACGGCAGGGGCCTACGCGGTCGGCAGTTCGCGCGGCCGCGCCTTCTCGGGCGGCGAGGCCCTGGCGCCGTCCCGCTCGCTCAACGATGCCACGCTGACCGGCAGCCAGGACAACCTCACTGAGGTCCTTGATAGCGGTGCCGCCAGCAGCCCCACCAGCCTGGTGCTGCGGACATCGAACAAGATGCTGCTCAGTGGCCAGGCCCCGGCTCTGTCAGGGTCCTTCGCCCCCAGCGGCCTTGGCGCGTCCACTGGGGTTGGTGTGAGCAACGGTGGCAGCACGCTCGCCAACCGCGTGCACAAGGTGGACTGGGACGCGATCAAGCGCGCGGATGCCGCCGCCGGGCAGAGTGGTGCCGCCTGCAAGCAATACGGCATCATCAACTACCTCGGCATCGGCTTCGACGCCTACGTGGCGTGCAAGTTCGACGAGACGCGCAAAAAGTACCCGCAGCTGTGCAGCACGCGCGTGCAGAACAAGGCCGTGTACGGCTTCATGGGGCTGCGCGGCACCATCAAGTGCAAGAGCACGCGCAAGTTGCTGCCTGTCGTGTGCGTTCCACGTCCCTCAACAACGCTGCACACGGCTGTCGGGATGCCGCCGGTCATGTCTGGCGACGGACCCGGTAACGCGGCGCTCCCCCCTGTGGCGCCACCCGCTACCACCGCGCTCGGCGGGAAGCCCGACATGGTGGCGCTGTCGATTCCGGACATGACCAAAGCGCTCGTCATGACCAACGTGAACTCCTACTCGGCCGGTGCGCACCCGTGGGACCCGCTCGACCCTGAAGTGTTCTATGAGCCGATTGTCGCCATCCAGGACACGAATGTGCTCAAGGCGATGCCCGGGCGTCCGCGGCCGCAGCCGGTGGGCTCGCCCTTGTCTGGCAGTTTGTTCGGCACGTCCTTCCGGTCCCCGTCGCAAGTGGAGATGCACGCCTCGCCCCCGCCCGCGCTGCACGGGCATCGCAGCAGCAGTGTGCACAGTAGTATGCCACCGCCACCGCAGGAGCGGGAGGAACTGCCGGTGGTGACGCCCGTCGCGGTGAACGACCGGCGCTTCGAGCTGCAAGCCATGGGCGGCGCGCTGCACTATGGAGCGATGGGCGTCGGCCTCACCAGCGCCGTCAAGATGGCGCAGCCGAGCGAAATGTTCATTTTTGTTCTGTGCACACCGGAGGACCTTGGCCTTCCGGAAGGCGTGGCGTCGCTCTTCACGCAGGCCCACCTCAAGGGCTACGAGGCCCGCATTCGTGATGACCTGAACGTGCAGGCCAGCCTCCACGTGCAGATTGACGGCGAGGCCCTCCCGCGCATCGAAGAGCCCATGGTCATCCACGTTGAGCCCATCTCCACGGAACGGGTCTTTGTGCGCTGCACGAACACCGATGTGGTCTGGCAGAAGAACCCGCTCTATCGTGCCCTTGTGGAAGAAGCAATTGACGAGCAGACCGATGGGTAAGTCGCGCAGGGTATTTGTGTGTGCGTGTGTGTGAGAGTGGACTTTGCGGGTGAGACTATTTATCATGTTGCCAAAACAAAAACAAAAACTTCAACCTCCTTTCTTCGATCCTCATGAATACGGGGAAAACAAGAACTGGGGCAGCTCATCGGATGCAGCAGCTTCAGGTAGGTCTGATCAGAGTGCTCACCACGCTATATCTATATGCCTCGCGATCGCAGTGTCTCTAGTGTGTTTGTGCATGTCCCGGAAAACGTGTATATGCCTCATTCAACTACCACTTCTCACTCCCCTTCTTCCTCGTCATCTTGTCACGTTTGCGTTTAAAAAAATTGCTCTAGGTTTGTTCAGTTGGTTCTGTGTTGTGGAAGACGATAGAGAAAAAAAAGATAGGCAACGCAGACGCTGTGTGCCGAACACATTCTTTCCTTCTGCTCACATATATACTTTCTTTGCTTCCCTCCTCCTTGACGCGTTTCGCTCCTCTCTCACCTCGTTTTGTTAGTCGCGGCGAAAGATGGCGATCAAAGTCCCTTGGATGCTGTTGACGGTGCTTGGCATCCCTATCATCATGGTCTGGACCAAGGCGCTGCGCATGGACGCGCGCGAGAAGCACGAGATCCAAATGCGCATCAAGTATCACTCCGAGTTTTGGGAGAAGGGGAACACCTTCACGGCCCGCCTCAACGGACTCGAGGCCCGAGAGATCGCACGCACCGCAGACCCGCTTGTGGGTCGCGACGTGGCGAGTATTTCCGAAAAGGAATGGAAGGACACCGAGAAACTCAATGAACAACTGAACCACAAGATTTTCGAGAAGTCGCACCGCTTCCTCCTCTTCTAGTTTGTTGTCGTGCTGTTGGAACCTTGTCATGAGACTGTCACAGAGACACATGCACGCTCGCGTGTGTGCATGGACGTGTGTGGTGTATCGTTAACCACGCCAAAGCAATCTTTGCTAAACAAAAAGAAGAAGTTGCGGAATAGGTCAGTGACGCATGGAGACAATCGATGACGCTTTAGACGTGCAGAGGAGGCGTGAGGTCGCCAGGGCATCAACATGTCATGGACCCGCCCACCATTGGCACCACTTCCTGGAACGTTTCCTTTCGATCGAACACGTCTCCCTCATCTCCTGCAGCAGGTCTGCTTTGTCTTGTTTTCGTCTTATCAACTACATACTCTTCTTCTTCCTCCACCTCCGTATCATTTTCTTTGTTCTCTCTCATCTATCTTAGGACTTCAGAAGGAAACGCTTCTGCGGACCTGTGTACTTTTCTTTTCGGCACCGTCTTTTTTTTTTTTTTCTTTTGGGCGACGCTTGTCAGCCAATAAAAGAAGAAGAGCAGAGAAGAAAAGAAGAAGGCAAAAGAACACGCACGGCATTGTTCTCTCATTTTTTGTTAGTTTGCGCTGCTCCTTCACCTCGCTTGTTTCACACTCTTTGAAAGAAGTCACTTCACTCCCCGCGGGTGAGTTTTCCTTTCCTATTGTTTCTCTTGCACACACACACACACTCTCTGTCACTTCTCTTCGCTCTCGCTTCTTTTCTTGTTTTCCCTTTCACACGTCACGTAAAAAAAAAAAAACTAATTGTTAGTGCCAATAATCGTAAAAGGGCGTCCTCACCATCTTTTCTTTTTCCTGTTTTTGCTTTGTTATTGTTCTCCGCGTTTTTCTCTTTTCTTGCATTGGTTTGCTGGTTGTTGAGTTTTTTTTTTGTCGTACTGGTGTGTTTCCATTCGTCTGCCCTTGAGACTCTTTGGTTCACTGGAAATCCGTATATTTTTTCCACCCGCCTGTACTGTTGCTTGTATATTGCACTTTTTTTTTTCTTGACCTCGTTGTAATCTTCTCTTTTCATCTTTTTTTTTGTTTGTTTTTCAAGCTTGTGTCCAACAACTGAAAACTTCACTCTCACTTCGTCCTTTTTACTCTTCTTTCTTTCTTTCTTTCTTTCTCCACCACTGTGATCATAATGGGCTGCGGAACGTCCAAGGTCAAGCAATCGCCTCAGGCGTCAGAGCACCGGTCGGGTGCCTCGTCCACATCAGCGGCCACGCATGGCATCACCGCCTCAACCCCCACCACACGACAGCGCTCCAAGCTCTCCCGACTCCCCGCCGACTCGGAGAACTCACTGGTCGCCTGTGGTGGCAACTCCGACTGCGACGATGACGAACCCGCCGTCCATCCCGGCACGGACGACCTGTATAGCCACCACAGCGGCCGACGGAACTCGTCCTCGTCGATGCCCGAGGCACGGCAGGCCGCGGCGATGGAGGACCACTTCGCCCCCGTGGAGCTGCCGCCGGCGCTGCGATCCTCCGGTGAGGACGAGCGCAGCCCTCGGCGAGGCCGCCAGCCGCAGCCGACGCACCGCATGGTGCTCGAGGACCACGAGAAGACCGACTCCGCGCAGGCCGAGAAGGAGTACCGGCGCGTGCTTGAGCAGAAGCGTGAGGCGCAGTCCATGGAAGCCGTTCTCCGTGAAATGGAGGAGTTTGACCCGATTCGACCGATGGACAGCTTCAACGTGACGCACCGTGGGCTGCTCGGCCGCTGCTGGGACCGCCGTGCCGCGGAGCTGGTGCCGATCGCCTTTTTGCACGCGCTGGAGGCCAACTCGAGCGCCAACTACTCGAGTGAATTGGCGCGCGAGGGCAGCGTTAACACGCACGACCTTGTCCGCAAGGAGCTGCGCGTCAATGCCTCTGGCGAGAGCGCCTCGGACGTCTCCCCAAGCTCGCCGGACACGGCCTACCCCGGCATGTTCCCCTCGCGTGACTGGTCCGCGCTACTGCGGCACCAGCAAAGCCACGGCAACGCCGTCGGCGGGAGCGAGGCCACCGAGATGACGAACCACTCCCCGCTCAGCCAGAGCCCCTCCATGGCGAGCAACACCAATGGTGTGCCGCGACGCTCGCACTGGTTCAGCGTGTCCGGTGTGGCCAGTCAATCGGTGCCGTGGCATTCCGGTGTACTCGGCGGCGGCGGCGGGAGCACGGGCAAGACCACGCCTGTGTCTGCCCGGCCTGGCAGCACCGCGACCACCACCACCACCACGACCGCCATCGCGGCTGCCAGGGGCGATGAGGACATGCCGGCCCTGCCGTCGCTGGAGGTGCTGAGTGCCATGCCACTGAAGGAACGCATTGAGATGTACGGAGCCTTCCTGGTCATGCACGAGCGCTTCGCCGGCGCCAAGACCGCGTTTGCCTTCCAGCTCAGCGACGACGTCGATGATGAACCAGACACCCGCTTCCTCCGCAACCGCAATCTGAAGCCGTCCAAGGGCATCCAAGTCACGCGGTGGAATCGCGTGGAGTTTTTCAACCCCTCGTTGCGCACTCTTACTTTGGCCGCGATGGATGCGTCACTCGGTCGGTACGAGGCGCGCGATCAGCACGCGCAGATGGCGAGCGTGGCGGCCGCCGGCGGCCAGGAGATCGAGGCCGGGCTGCACGCCATGGGGAGCGCCATGTTCCTCGACGGTAACGTCAGCTTTGGTCAGCACCTGCTCGCCGACATCAAAAACCGCAGCTTTGTCAGCGGTACCGGTAAGCCGACGGCAGTCAACAACGCCAGTATGGGCAGTCGCGCCAACAGCTCCTTCTTCCACACGGGCATCCCAGGTACCGGGGCGACGCTGTCAGAGGGCAAAATCTACACCAGCGACTCCGCCAAGGGCGGCCTCGAATTCCCGGAGGAGAGCGTGCTCTGTCTGGCCATGGCGGTGCCGACGTCGCGGCTCTTCTGGGGCTCGCAGTTTCGCCAGCGCCAAACCTTTGGGAGTCGCGCGGAGGACGGTCGCGCACCGAGTGCCAACTCGGTCTCCGTGGGTGCCCTGCGTAACTTCCCCTTCACCACCGCGCCGAGCACCACCACGACAACCAACAACAACAAGGGCAAGAGCACACCAGGCTCGCCCGTGTCTGCCAGTGCCACGCCCAAGCCACCGATCCGGCAATCTGCCGCCCCGTCCTACGCAGGCAGCCCCCCGGCCTCTGTGCGGACGCCGACCGTCGCGTCACCGAACTCCGCCGTCGCGCCGACACTGGCCGCACCGGTGGCCATGACGCACTTGGTCGCCTTCAACATCAGCAGCTTCTCGGCCTCCATTGACCCGTTTCACTGGGAGTCCCTCAACTACACGCGCTTCCCCGTGGACGTGGACGTGGGCAAGAGCGCCAACCGCAAGCAGTTTGGTGAAGGCGTCATCACGGACGTCATGTACGGCGGCACGCTCGTCATTGAGTGCAACTCGCCTGAGGCCGGCGCGGAGCTGGAGCGGATGCTCGACACCGTCGTCTGGTCCGAGACGCGCAACTTGAGCGCGATCACGCAGGGCGTGCACAAGCGCATGAAGCACCGTCTCGCCGAGCGTGCCGCCACCGCGCTGGGCCTCAAGAAGTCGGCGGATGACAAGGACAAGGACAAGGGCAAAGAGAAGGAGAAGGAAAAAGAAAAAGAAAAGAGCAAGTCCAAGGACAAGAGCAAAGGCAAGGACAAGACCAAGGACAAGGAGAAGAACAAGGGCAAGGACAAGGACAAGGACAAGGCGTCCGATGCCGCCACTGTCAAGGAGACCGCCCAGGAGGACGGCGCGAACGACCCGATGCGCAGCTACTCGTACCGCGTCATGCGGCGTATCGGCGGCCGTCCAATGCGCGATGCGGTGGAGCTGAAGCACATTGCCATTTACTTTGGCGAGGAGGGCGTGCAGGAGCGCGTGCTGTCCTCGCCAGGTGGGGCCGCGGCGACCGCGCTGCTCAACAGCAGCAGCACCGGCGCGGGCGGCGGCGCGGAGGTCACGGCGTCCTTCTCGCGCGTGGCCTCGGCGTGGACGGGATTGGAGACCATGACCGCCGTGGTGGAGACCTGGGGGCTGCACCTCCTCGCGAACCCCCACTTTGCCCAGCCCATCGCGCTCTACCTGCAGAAATTCTCCGGCCTCGTGCCCGTGCTGCAGCACACGACGCTCATGTCCATGACGATGGGCCTCTCCTCCATCGCCACGGACTCGGGCGACGAGGCCGAGGAGGACCGCTTCTTCGCGCCTGAGCTGGAGCCGCTCTCGGGGGCCGCGTCACCGAACAGCAAGGTCGCTGTCGCCAAGCGCATTCCCAAGTACAACCGGTTCTACACCTCCCTGCCCAGCTCGCCCGTGGAGAACGCCGTGGGCACCCCGCCAAGCAACGGCCTTCTCGGCAGCAGCAGCAGCGGCCCCGGCAGCAGTCGGGGCGGCTTTGGCAGCTCGCCGCCACGCCGCAGCCCCTCCTCGCGCTCCGACTTGGGGGCGTCTGTGCAGACACAGCGTGGCACAGCCGCGGTCCCTCCGAGCGGCAGCCGCCGTACCGGAGAGGACTCGGTGAGCTTCATCGACTGCGACGACAGCTGCCGCGCGGGTCGGGGTCGTGATCCGCTGGCCCTGTCGAGCACGCAGATGCGGCCGCGGCGGGGGCTGCCCATGACGGTGAGCTGCGAGACAATGCCCGGGACGACGAACGTGTCGCTGCCCGCCTCCGACATGGACGATGAGGACGAGGACGACCACAGCACCGTGCACTCCGCGCACCGCGACTCGCTCGGCACGAGCTTCACACCGCCGACCACGCCACCGATGAAGGCCGCGCCGAAGCCTGGCGGTGGTGGTTTCCCACGTGTGGACACCGTGCAAGGCTCGCTCGTGGCGTCCGCGAGCGAGTCCAGCACGCAGCCGCCCTCGTCCTCGTTCCGCTGTCGCAACGGGAGCGCGGCCGGGATCGACGACATCCCTTTGCGCAATTTGAGCGAGGCGCAGCGCGCGCAGTTTTGGTCGTCTGGCATGTACCCGACGGAGGACAGCTTCGCCCTGCCGCCGGCCAGGGACCCGACGCTCATTTTCTGTGCCGGTGCGGAGTCAGACGCGTGCCGGTGCGACGGTGCACGCGGTGCCCCCACGCGCGCGCAGACGGCTCTCCACAAGGACAGCGACAACAAGAAGGCGGCCCAGAAGGCGGAGAGCGACGCGGCCCCGGCCAAGACGAATCCCACAAACAGCCCCAAGGAGTCGCGCCTGACATCGGGCCGAGGCGTGCCGCCCTCGCGCATTATTGTGAAGCGCCGCCCCAGCGATGATCAGGCACCGCCCCCACAGTCGGCAGAGGCCCCGCTGACGAGCAGCTCGACTGCGTTCTTCGCGTCTACCGACACGAGTCCAAGGACGCCCGTCACGGACCCGCCCCTGTCCAACCGCATGGAGTCAAGCCTGCTGCGCACGCTGAGCTCGACTCTGGGCGGCACCGCGGCCGTCGCGGACGGCTCGATGGCGCACGCGGCCCGCGCGGCAGAGGCGGAGGCGCAGTGGGCCATGGCCATGCTCGAGGCCCGTGCGCTGCAGGTGGAGCTCGAGGACATGCAGAATGCCGTTCGTGTCGCGCAGGAGGAGCTGCTGGCGAAGGAGGAGGCGCAGCGCACGTTGTTTCGCGCCTTCCTGCCCTTCACCAGCATGAACCGCCTCGACGCCGTGTTCCTGTACCTCAAGACGGCCATCCACGAGCCCGATGATCTGCCTCACGGCTGCCTCTACATGGACACGCCCGACTGGCTGTCGATGCTGTATGCGGTCTGGACCTCGCCGCGCAACCACGTGCGGCGTGTCAGCATCGTCTACGCGCTCATGTGCAAGGACCTACCCAAGATTGGCCTCCTCGCCGGCCTCCTCTACTTTGAGAACTCCACCGCCGGGCTGGATCGGCTGACCATCAACGCGTCCAAGTTGTTCGGCACGGCGATCCCCGGCGCCGACACCGCGAGCCAGAGCCCAGCGCACAGCTTCGACGGCAGACAGGTCTCGATGGACTCGACGTCCGCCTTCGCGGCGGGCTCTCCGCTCGCCCCCGGCAATGACGGCGCGGCGTCGGCAAGCAAGAAGGACAAGCCGAGCAGCAGCGGCTGGCTACGACGGCGACTCGCCCGCCGACGCGACCCCGCCAACGCGGCCAACGCCAGTCTCCACGGCGGCGACGGCGACACGAGGCACAGCCAGGGTGTCGACAAGGACAACGAGGGCGACGCCGACGACGATGATGCCGAGGAGGAGCGCGAGGCGCAGCACTACCAGCACTACTTCCTGACACACCCTCAGGAAGGCGGCCCGCAGCTGCTGCACTACGGCTTCGGTATCGTGACGCCGCTCTACTACGTCACGGCGGAGCAGGCCCGCGATACGCTCTGGTGGCTGCTCTGCGCCATTGCCGAGAACGCGCGCTGTGCCGAGGACGACAGTCACTCGGTCAGTCGCCGTCCCTCCATGGTGGGCGGTGGCACATCAGAGGCCGCGACTACGGGCCGCAACGGCACGCAGCCGGAGCCGGCCAACGCCTTTACGCTACGCCTCGCCGGGCTGCCGCACGACCGGACGCATTACCTGATCCCCAAGAGCCGCAGCCTCAGCAGTCTGCTGCACCGCCGCGGAGGCTCCCGGGACACGAAGCCGCTCGCCGTCGGCAGCCGCGACTGGGTGGATGAGGAGGCGATGCAGCTGGGCAGCTTCCTCATCCTCTCCAAGAACCCGTCCGGTTTTGTCTTTGAGGACAACGGCTCCCCAGGCAGTCCGCTGTTCATGTCCGGCACTGCGGGCTCGTTCGTCAACGACGTGGAGCTCTCCGCGGACCCACGGCGCCGGCACAAGAAGGGTGGCGCGATCAGCACACCGCCACCGACGGCGGCACAGAGCGCGTCCTTCCCCGGCAGCATGGACTCCGGGCTCAGCAGCGGCACCTTTGCGCGCCACGAGCACAACTACGGGAAGCGCACGTGGATGCACGCGGAGGCCAAGGTGGAGATTCGCCCGTTTTGCCACGTGCTCTACCACAGCTGCCTGCCCGTCGGCAATGCCATTGACGAGGAGCACCGCGCGCTGGATGACGGCGTGACGCTGGAGGACATCAGCGCGCCGCGCGTCTCGCACTACCACCTCCCCTTCAACCGCGTGCACAACCATCCGCAGTACTACATCACACCGGAGCGCCGGCTCGAGCTCCTGCGCATCGCCACCAAGGCGGGCGAGGCGTCGACCCAAGGTTCTCAGGGCGGGCTCGAGCGGCACGCGTCGCTGGAGACGCTGCTCCTGGCCACGCCGATGAACCCGCTGGTGTTTGGCCTGCAGTCTGAGGAGGAGGAGCGCGCCGTCCTGTTGGAGGAAGAGGGACGCCTGTTCCGGCATACGGAGGACATCTGGGAGGTGCTGCGGCGGTCTGCCACCAAGTACAACCGGTCCATGACGATGCGCATGACGAAGGGCGAGGCCTCTGAGCTAGACGAGCTTGGTCTGGTCAAGCGACCCATCTTGCTGGAGCGCTAAAGTAGGGCCGACCCTCCTTGTGGGGGAACGCACAACACACACAAAAAAAAACTAAAAATAGCTGGGAGTGCGACCCACTCACAGTGAATAAATGTCTTTTCCTCTGTACTTGCATTCCTTTTCTGCACTCTAGGTTTTGCATCGACTTGATTCTCACTGAGAACGAACATAAAGAACCAAAAAAAACTATATATGGACGAAAACGAAAGAAGGAAAGCAAGACGAGTGTCTCTTTTAGTCCTATCATGTTCTCTCCAGTTTTCCTCTCCACTGTATCAAGTGCCGAGGACGGCACTACAGAAAGAGAACAAGCGTATCCCATCGCACACACGCACACATGTACAAAAAAAAAACTCCTCTCCTCTCACTTCTACATACTGTCCCTTGTTTGCTGCTTTTTTTTTTTTTGTGTGTGTGTGTGTGTTGTTGTTGATAGTGTCGCAGACGAAAAACACACACACGACCAAGCAGTGGAAATCTTCACACTGCATTGGCGGATTGGATTCATGTAAAGTAGGTCCTCGCAATCCGGCACATCACAGATCATATTCTCCCATGTCCACCTCTAGTCCACGACCGCCGATGCGCGTGTCTGCTGCCAGTGGCGACGTGTCGACAAGCCATCGCACCACTCCACAGCGAACAGGCCAGTCCCCAGAGCCGCCGTCCTCTCAGCCGACGAGGACGGCAGCGGCCACCACCACCACCACGGCGAGTGGCAGTGGCACCGCACCAATGCGTCTGCCGCCCCTTCAATCCAGTCGCAGTCACGTGCCTTTGGACGGACTGGTGGCGGCACATGCTGCGGCTCGCACCCGCGCACAGCCCGTCACCGCCCCACCCGCTCCATCCGCTTCGCACAGTGGCACCGCGGAGATGCGCGAGGAGATGCGGCTCGACGTGTGGCAGATGTTGGCACGGCACGAGGACGAGCGGAGCGGCGCCGACGATGCCCCTCTCCCATCATCTTCGCGCGCGCACGAGGCCGATCGGAGCATGCTCTCGCCGTCCATGTCGCCGTCCATGGCCGACACAGCCGGTGATGGCACGATGCCGCCCTCCCCGGCCTACACGGCGGCCCCAGGCTCCCCCGCCTACCGCAGCGTCTACTCCCCCGAGGCCCGGGCAGGACTCAGTCGCTCGCCGCCGCCGCCGCTCGCCGACTCGCCGCCGCCACGACCGCAGGACGCCCCCGCCGCAACAGTGAAGCGCGTCCCTGGTGGGGCCTCGAAATCAAACGCCTCGAGCCTGCCACGCACAGTCGTGGCCTTGTCCGCGCGCCGTCCAGGTGAAGCGAGCGGTCGCGTGCCTCGGTCAGAGCCGCGCGCACGCGCCGAGGCCAAATCTGGCGCAGCGACAGGACCGCGCAGGGCACACGCCGCCACGGCCCGCTCGGCCGGCGCCACACGGGCAGACGTATCCAACACCGAGGACGCCGTCCAGTCCGCGTCCCTCGCAGCCGCAGTGCGCAAGGCCACGCGCGCGTGGCTGCAGCAGGACGAGGCCGCCCCGCTCGCCCCGCACCGTCACCGGCTGGCCCCGACGGCGGTCACTGTGCAGGACGAACTGCTCACGGAGAGCGGCGGCGGCGGTGCGGGCGGGTTCACGCACATCCTCGACATGGCGGGCACCACGGCGCGGACGTACTGGCCGTCCGGTGCCCTCACGCAGGATCGCGACAGCGAAGACGACGAGGCGGATGAGGCAGAGCCCTTCGCCATGACCGCGCCAGCCTCGCTGTTGCTCCTGACGACGGACTCGGGAGCACGCTACGGCAACGCCATTCACAGTCTCGCCGACCTGGAGCTGGGCAGCAGCAGCACCACTGGGCGTGCTGGCGCCGGGAACGCGAGCACGTCGCTGGCGAACACCGCGACGCCGCCGCCCTCGCGCGGAGTCTACGTGACACCAGGCTCGCCCGCGCTCCTGGACAAGACGCTGCTTTCGACGCAGCCGGCGCCGCCGCGGTGGGCCGGTACACTGACGAGCGACCGCCAGCGCGATCACCCGCGTCCACGGGATGCGAGAAACAGCAGCAATAACAATAGCAACAGTGCCAGTGTCAGCAACGGCGGGGCGCGGCTGCCGCCGATTGATGCGACGGCGAGCGAGCTGGCGGCCCTCACCACCCGCTCCCGGCGCGCGCTGGGTCTGACAGACACGTGGGCGAGCACCGTGCGCGAGGCCGAGCGCGACGGCGCGCAGAGCAGCCTGGCGCTCGCGCGGGCGCTCTTCTACTACGTCATCCGCGGCCACCCGAGTCACCACCTCTTCGTCGACAGCGGGGCGGGGCAGATGACCGCGCTGGCCTCGCACGTCGCCGTGAGCAGCCTGTTGCTCGATCAGCTCGTGGTCAGCCTCCCGCGTCACCACGCCGTGCTGATCCCCTACGTGCAGCTGCTTCTCCGTCATGTGTACGTCCCAGATACCCCCGGTGTGCGCGAGGCGCTGGGCGGCACGGTTATGGACGAAGCTGTGCTCGCCGGTCTCCTGACCGAGTGCGAGTCCTACCGCGCGCAGTGTGCACGCCACGGGAGCGACAGCAGCAGCATTGGGGCCGGGGACAGCGTGGATCTGTTCAACACAGGTACAGGTATTGGTGGTGGTGATATCGGTGCGCCGTACTCTGGTCGAGGCGTGAGCATGGTGGCACGTGCCAGCGAGACCCAGCTCGGCCAGACCTCCCCCGAGGCTCTCGTGGCGATGCTGCTGCCGTACGCACGCAAGACCTTTTTTCTCGCGCACCTGGAGCTGTCGCAACGCGTGGTTGGCATGGCTCACCTCGTGCGCTGCCGCCAGACCCACTTTCAGCGCCTGCCGCTCGTCATTGATCGCATGCAGGCCAGCTGGAGCAAGGGCCTGCTGCGGACGGTGATGCGACTGTGGTCGCGCGTCTGCCACGATCGCCGTCTGCAGGAGCGCAAGCTGCGCCAGCGCTGGGCCCGTCGGTGGGCGGCGGAGCGGCTCTCCACGGGCATCCGTCGCTGGCGTGAGTACGCGTCGGACGTCCTCAAGTCCGCCGAGGCCACCGCCATGATGCGCCACCGCATCAGCGAGACCAAGGGCGCGATTGAGCGCCTGAACGCGAACGTGGAGGGCATGCGCCGCAAGACGCACGAGCTCAACAAGGCCCTCCTCGCGAATGAAGTGGAGCGGCAGCAGATGACGCTCGAGTCGGCCGCAACCGAGCAGACCTACAAGGAGGTGCTCGAGCGCGTGCGTGAGATGGACAGGGTCGGCACTTCGCTGCTGGAGGAGCTGCTGCTGGCCGAGCCGCTGCCCGACAAGGCCGAGCTCCTCTCGCTCGCCAGCTCCGCCCCCTCGATGGACTTGCACAAGGACGGCGCTGCGGCCGCCGCTTCTTCCTGTGCCTCGGTGGCGGCGGCGGCGGCGCGACTGCGGCAGCCGCTCGCGTACTTGGGCTCGCTGCAGGTGATGGCGACGTGGGCGAACCACCTCATGACCCACAAAGGCAAGGACACGGAGCTGCTGTGTCTGCAGCCGCCGAGCCCCGAGGAGGCATCGATGATCGGCAGCCCGAGCAGCCCCGGCGGACGCTCCGAGTCCGCGCTGATCGCCTCGGCGACGCCGCAACCGAAGTACCGCCATCAGCAGCAGCAGCCGTTCGACGAGGCTGAGCTCCGCGTGCAGCTCGCGGGCACGTTTGACTCCCTCCTCGACCCGGTCGCCGCGTACACGCGCATTCCGCTCTACAAGTACCTGGTCCTGATGCGCGCCTTTGGCGAGGACGACCTCAACGTCCCCACGCTGGCCGTCACACGCCTGGTGAAGGCCGTCGACGAGCAGGTGCACGAGGCGTGGCTGAAGCTGGACGCGCTCGACACCACGACCGCGCCGAGCTCGCCGACGGGAGGCGCCAAGGCCGGCGCGGCCGCCGCTCGGCCCGTCGGCGCTGGCAAGCCCGGGGCGGCGCTGTCCCCGATGGAGCGGCTGCCCGAGGCGGTCAAGGAGGCGGCCGAGAAGGTCACGAGCATCCTCGTGGACTGCTACCAGCAGCTGACCGGCACCGCCTGCGTGGCGACCGCGGAGCTGTTGTTTCTGCGCCGCCGCCCGACCTGGCTGGTGTTCCTCGCTGGTCTGTTCCGCCACTACACGAACTGGATCATTCGCAAGGGCCAGAGCGACATGGCCAACCTGCAGGCCGAGATGGAGGCGGTGGACGCCGCGCTCGAGACAGAGACTGGCGGGGATGGTTCTCCGCGTGGGACGGCGGTCGCCAAGGTGGACGACAAGCGGCATCTTGGCCGCCGACACCCGCAGAACGATGCCTGGTACTACCCCCCGCAGCAGCACCATCGCTGGCCTGTTCTTGTCCAGCAGCAGCAAACGTGGATTGCGGAGTCGCTCAACGCGCTTCACGGGGCTGTCGAGGAGGCCCGACGTGTGGAAACGCTGCCGACCATGGAGGAGCAGGAGAGCTGGGGCCAGACACTGCAGTGCATCTCCGTCACCGCCCTCGCGGACCTCCTCCCCGCGCAGCCGAGCCTGTCCTCGGACATCTACGTGAATGTGCTGCGCGTGGTGGAGCGGTACTTCAGCCGGCTGCGCATGGTGTTCGACCTGTACGCGATCCCCTACCGGGACGTGATCGAGGCCCGTCGACTCTGCCAGCGCAAGAAGCACGAGGCACGCCTGCGCGAGCTGCGGCGACTCGGGGCCTCCGTCGAGGAGCTCGCGGCGATGCGCCGGGAACTGGAGGCGGAGGACGGCGACGCGCACGCGTTCCTCGCGGAGCCCATGTCCGTCATGCCGGCGTACGCCTTCTGGTCGATTCTCTGCGTGGCCGGACTGGCCGGCGCCGTCGCCGAGCGCAACGCGCTGAATCCCTTGTCGCAGTGCCCGCAGCCCGCCGTCGAGGCCTTCACGACGCTGCACCGCCCTGCCGTGTTCAGTCTCATCGAGTACGTCACGCAGCGGCACGCGGGCGACGGAGCCGCCGGGGAGCTCGCCGCCGGTGGCACGCCGACGTCTGCGGCCTTATCGCCGAGTCGCCGGCCGAGCCTGGCCTCTGGTCTGCGGCGTGGTTCTCGGCGGCGCAGCGCGAGCAGCCCCAGTCAAGGCTCGCCCCCGTCGCCGTCGCTGGCGACCGACGCCGCCACCGCGGAGGTCGCGCGTCGACGGGGACGGGCGGTGTGCTACCTCGGCGAGACGACCGGCGTGCTGCGCACCGGCGGCTACGCGCGTGCCGTGCGCGAGGGCCGCCACGTGGACCTCCGCGATGACCGCGGTGTGCTGTGTCTGACGCTGCCTCAGTTTCTCGAAGCCATGGTGCGCTGTGTGCATGCGTGGGTGGCGCTGAACCACGAGCCGGCCAAGCCGCCGGCCCCGCACGGCGGCCTCACGGACAATCCGCCCACCGACAAGGGCAAGGACGGCGGTGGTGGTGGTGGTGGTGGTGGTGGTATCGCCCGGCGGGGGTCGCTCATGCGACCCTCCACGAGCGCGTCTGTCCGGGGTAGCTTCGCGGGTGACGTGGGCAGCGGCGACTTCTCGCCCTTCTCGCGGCCCTCGCGACAGGACTCGATGGCCTCCGTCGCTGTCCCTGGCGGCGGTGAGTCGACGGCGACCACACCCCGTCCACAGGCACACCACGGCCACCACCGTCGGAGTGGGCGGCCACGCGTGTCGTACGAGCCCTACGTGGACGATCACGAGTCGGTGCAGCCCGCGACGGTGGCGCTCGTCGTGCGCGACTTTCTCCTGCCGCGCCTTCTCGGTGCGCGCTCGATGGCCACGACGCCGTTTGAGCTGGCCTGTCGCTGCGGTGCGCTCGCCCGCTTCTTCGCCCTCCACCACGAGGCGCTCTACAAGGTCTTTGATCAATTCTCCGAGCCCGTGGAGGCCACCGGCATGGTGCGCGCCTTACCACCGCCGCTGTGCCACTGGGTGTCCGAGACCACCACCGCCACAACCACGAACATGATGAGCGGCACGTTTCATGCCAGTCAGACCAGCGCAGCGACGGCGGCCGATGAGCGCGCGGCGTCGGCCAGTCGGCCCAGCACAGCGCGACGGCAATCGTCCGCATCGCGGCGCTCGAGTGCGACGGGGGCCAGCCGCGATGTCGGCATTGTGAGCGTCCTCACCGCCGAGAGCGCGCTCGCCATGGCCAAGGCCCTGCAGTGGGCGGATGGTGGTGGGGCGGCACGACGACGGCGAGTCACGCCGGCGGCCCTTCATCACTGCCTCATCTCTGTGGTGGCGGACTATCAGCGGGAGGGCGAGGTGCTCTTCCTGTCCGAGTTTCCGCTGTTCCTGTGCGCGGTGAGCCAGTTCGTCGACCCGAGCCCGCGCACGCCGCTCGACGCCAAGGTGCAAGCGTTTGTGCAAGAGAAGGTCCTGAACGCCGCCGACGAGGATGAGGAGGAGGACGAGGATGAGGACAGTGGTCGCGCGGTCGACACGTTGGTGATTGAGTAAAAACATATATATATTTACATGTGGCGGCGAGGAGTTGACTGTCAACTCGAGCGTTCCTTGTCTTTTTTTTCCCCCATTGCGCTTTGCCATGTACAACAAACAAGCACGCTAATCATGTTGCTTCCCGCACTTTGCTTTCCATCGAGACAACAAAAACACGCATTGAAGATCAAACGGCAAACAAACAAAAAAAGCAACCAACGAGATTTGCTAGCACGGGGTCAGGCACGCGATTGCCTGATAGTGCCGTCATCATGCGAGCTTTTGGCGTCGTCCATTAGCAGAGTTGCACGCAGCTCGTCTCCCCCTCTCTGGCCTTTCGGTTTTACTTGCGCTATTCGCTCCCTCAACACGCGCACCTATTCCCCCCCCCCCCCGTCTTTCTCCGTTCCCAACACACTTTTCAACTCTTTCTGTCCCTTCTGTTTCGATGTCCACCAGGGAGGAAGAACGGAACTGATATTTGTTTGATTTCCTCGATTGATTTTGTCGCTGTCTGTTTGTGTTGCGAACAGACATGACTAGTTCCATTCCTGCTGCGTTGGCGGCGGGTCCCGGTCTGCACGCCCGTGTCCGGGTGGAGCTCACGAATGGCACCATCATCCTCGGTCGGCTCGTGGAGATGGACCCCGCGACCATGAACACGAAGATTGACGCGCTCTCCGCCACGGCTGTGCTCCGCACGGTGAACGTGAGCGATGAGGAGGCGGCGGCGAAGGATGAGGCCGTCTTTCACGCTCAACAGAAGGATCAGTCCGTGCCGGCGACTCAGCAGCAGAAGCATATCACGGACATGAATCCACTCGCCGTGCAGTGCATACAGAGCATCGTGATTCGCGGTGCCTGTATCAAGTACTTGGACTACCTTCCTGACGATGGTTCAGCAAGTGGCAATAGCGTTGACGATGTGATCGCGGCTGTCAGTCACATCAGGCCAACTGAATAAAGGTCGCCCAATACATATGCGTGTCCTGTGTATAAAAGTGTTAAACAGCAAAATCCCGAAAAAAAAACCGAGCTCGTGTGACTCTTCCCAAACAAAAAGTGTCTCCTTCCATGTCTCCCATTTCCTGTGTGAAACGCGACACCGAGAAACAGAGGGGAAAGTGGATTTCACACACACACACAGTATGACTGGAGAGGCGCTCACAGCGTTCCCTACTCCATTTTGTTGCATTTCCCTCGCATGTTTCTGTTTTCCTCACAATCGCTCTCTTCACTTCTGCCCATGTTCTTTCTCTCCTTTCTCTCTCTCTCTATCTCTCCTTTCTCTCTCTCTCTCTCTCTCCTCTCTCTTCTCTTTCCTTGTTGCGCGACGTTCACACTGATAGGGAGAAGTGAACCCAGTGCCCCACACTGGAACAACGTCTATAGCCTCTCACACACAGACGTGCAAACTCAGATACACACTCTCTCTCTCTCTTCTTTCCTTTTTTTTTTGTTCCACCAGTGCTTTCTTGTGTTCTTCCTTTTTGCACTTGCTACCGATACGATTTTTTTTCTTTGGCGAATTTGGTGTGCTTTGGTTGCTTGGCTTCATTCAGACTTTTCGGGCTCTGAGGGTGTGTTTCTTCTTGTAGCGAAGTTTCTGCTCTTTTGCTTTAATCGTCATTTCCTCTTGGCGGCGAGGGGGAGTGCTCACTTTGTTTCTCTCTGTGTTGTGTAGTTTCCCTCGTCTTCTTTTTCCTCAATCACTCTTATCTTGTTTTTCATTCCCCCTTTGGATCGTCTAAACGCGTCATTTTTTTTTTCTAATTCCATATTGTGGCATACCTTTACCTTGTGTTGTTCTCTTACCGTTTTTCTTTCTTCTTGCTGTCTCTCGTTCCCTCCGCTGTGAACACTTGTCATCCATTCTCGACGTGCACGCCCCGTAAGTCTCTCTCTCTCTCTCTCTCTCCGTTTGTGTGACTTTTGATCTTTGTGTTTGTTCTTCTTTTTAAGAATACACAAGAGAAAAAAAGCACGTGACACGACTAGTGAATAGAATGGGCGCGACAAACGAGAAGGAAAAGACACAGTCCATCGCGTATCAGCGCGATTTTCTCGGTGCCTGCTGGAACAGTCCCTATGGCGTGCAGGAGGCCCAGACCTTCATTCCCAGTCGCTGGTGCGGCATCTCGCAAGTCTTCATGGAGTACAACACTGGGCACAGGTGCATCTCATTGCAGGCCCACCGTGCTCAGGAAGTGGCGAAGATGGGCGAGAGCCTCGATGTGATGGACACCGCCACCGCCGCGACCCTCGTTGTCGGCGGTGACGAGTTCTTCGACATCAACGACACGCTGAATCCCGGCAGCCCGCTCCGCTCCGCGGCCATGAGCGCGTTTCCAGCGAGTCCCACTGTCGCGCGCGACGACGGCTTCGGCGGGGACGCGCCGAAGAAAAAGCTGGGCCTGCCGAAGAAGATCGCCACCAGCGAGGACCACCTCGGCAGCACGATTGATCTCATGCTGCTGCAACAGCGCGCCACGTCCACCGTGCTCGGTGCGGCAGGTGGGGCTGGTGGAGCGGCTGGAGTCGGTGTGGGTGGTGTCGGTGCCGGCGCGTCTCACAGCGGCGCTGTTCCACCGCTCGGTGTGGTGAAGCCCGCCACCATTCACGCCTTGCACCCCGCCCCGGCACCCGGTGCGAGCTTCTCGTCCAACGCAGGCGATGCGCGGAACGGCTCCTTCTCGGCCGCCAGCCGCGGCTCTGACACGACCGAGTCCATGGCACACACGATTCGCCGTGTTGTGCGCGACACACAGGCGGTGGAGAGCGCGCTGCACAACCGCCACCTCTATCTCCGCGCGCACGGCCTGTCGGTGGAGCAGGACGTTGTGTTCCGTGCCGCCCCGGCCCACCGCCGCTACGACTGCCTCGGCCTCGTCACGACGGGTGCGCCGGAGGAGATGGCCACGCGCACGTCGTTGCGGTTTGCGCTGCCCGAGCGGCGCGCCAGCGGGTCCTCGCCGGCACGGCTGAGCCCGATGCACACGCCTGGCGGTGCGGGCCGGCCACGCTCGCGGGGCCCGACACCCGACCAGAGCATCAGCGGCCACGTTCAGCCTCTTGGCGACACGTCGCAGAAGGACAACAACGAGACCAGCGACAACGGCGTCTTCTCGGGTGGCGACGAGGACGCGCTCGCCAGAAGCATGCCCGTCGGACGCCGCACAGACTCACCGCGGGCCCGGCGATCGCCCGGTCGGGCGCCGTCGGTGCTCGCCCGCGCGGGCGCGAACTCACGTGCGAACAAGGTGGGCTACGCCGACTTCACCACGAACCCTCTGCACGCGCGCTACAATTACCACTTGACGGACACCGAGGCCGCCATCCCCGCCGCCCGACTCGCGGCCGCGCAGGGTCAGCACCGCCACGCGAGACCCAAGAGCCAGGACCGCACGAAGCAGCGGAGTAAGACGCGCGCGCACGGGAAGGAGTCCGGCACCGCCGACGTGAACAGCGCAGAGGCGCGTCGGGCGGAGGCGGCGCTGCGCGACTACGCGGAAAACACCGCCCCGCTCATTATCGGGAGCATCAGCGCGGTGGAGCTGCAAACGCTGCCGCACAACGCCGAGGTGTGCCTCGGTGGGTGGCTGTATGTGAGTCTCGAAGACGAGCAGAAGCGTCTGCGCCGTGTCTTGGACAACTACGAGAACTTCCTGAAAGACAAGCAGGCCGCCGCCGCCGCCGCGGCCGCCGCATCAGCGGCCGAGTTCACCGGGAGCGCGAGTGGGGCCCCGAGTGCGGGACGCAGTCCGATGCGTCGCAGCAGACGCCCGTCGCGTGTGCCCTCGCCCGCACTCAGCCCGCGCTACACGTTCCTGTCGCGCATGCACCCCGGGCTCGGTGATCCCGCGGCGACCGGCGTGGACATGCTCCCGCCGAGCGCGCTGACCGTGTCGAAAACCACCGGCACATTCGAGCCCACTCTCAGAGCAGGAGCCGCACCGACTGCGGCCGCGGCGACGACGGACTCGATTGGCAGCGAGAAGTCGACGCCGACGCCATTGCTGCGTCGCGCGCGGTCCATCGACGGGGCGGTGCGCAGTGTGCCCTCTTCGCCACTCGCGGTGCGGATGCCGAACCCGGCCGCCCCGGCATTCCGCCTGCCCAGCATGCTCGGCAACCGCCGCTTCCTCAACAGCCAGCGCGCCCCCGAGGACCCGCTCGCCCCGGAGGACTTCTGGGTGCCGCACGCCTACATGATCATTGCACTGCCCATGTACGAGTGCAGTGTGAGCCCCACTGTGTTTCACACAATGAACAACCGCACGCGGCCCGTCTCAGTGAACATCATCAACCCTCTCTCGCGCGAGTCCTTCGGCGTGGGCTGCATCACCGGCATCCGCTACGGCGGCGTCATTGTGCTCGAGTGTCGCGAGCCTGTCACGGCCGCGGACAAGGAGTGGCTTCTGGCGCTCAAGAAGCTCGGTGAGCAGTGCCAGGCTATGGCCGCGGCATCGGCAGCCAAGGCCGCGGCCGCCGCAGCGGTGCCGCGCGATTTATCCGTCAGCGCAGCGGCGGCGGCAGCTCGACGGGCCGCGGAGGAGGCCGCCATCGCCGAGGCCACCGCGGCCTTGGAGGCGGCCGGGTCCGCCGGGGGCGACACGGATCCGTTCAGCACGCCGAGCATGGCACCCGACCCTTTGGAGCGGAGCGTGCTGCGGCCCTACGATGCCCCGCTGCGCGACGCCGACCTCGCCTGGCTGCAGCGCAAGCGCGTCGACAAGATCCGCTTCCTGCGCCGTGCCCTGCGTTCCAAGCTGCAGGCGGATGGCTTCAGCGTTATTTTTGCCTACACGCGCACCGCACGACGTCAGCGACGGGCGGCGACGCGCCGGACGGAGCGGGAGATCGCACGCATGAACGACAAGGACGACGACAACAACAACAACAATAATAATAATAATGAGGATGGTGGCACTCACAACGACAACGCAACGGGTGGTCGGACGCCCGTTCACACGCTCAGCCGGGAGCCATCGTTGCCGCCCATGGCCGACACCCGCGACGACGGCGACGACGCCAACGAGGACGACGACGAAAATGACGAGGCTGCCGAGGCCGATGCGCAAGATGACCAGGATGATGTCTCCAGCGAGGAGGAGCTCGAGCTCGACTGGGATGGCATCACCAACTCACACGAGGACGGCGAGGACGACCTCGGTGACCCGCTCGACGTCGCTCGCCACGACGACGACCCCTTCATGCGCCGTCAGCGGGCCTGGCTGGCCAGCGCCGCGCAAGATGCCACGACCCCCGCGAACTACACCATCAAGGGCACGTTTCGCCAGATTGGTGGGGTGCGCTACTTTGACACGGCGGCGCTGCTCGAAGGGTGTGCGGTGCGGGACGTGGTGGAGGCGGTCCTGCGCTGGGCACGCAACCTCCGCCGCATTCCCGTCAAGGCGCGGCCCCTCTCGCTCTTCCTGCAGCGCTACGAGGGTATTGCACCGGCCTTGCGGCTCGCGCAAGGCTCCGCGACGCGGGCCGTCATGCAGACGCTCTATCGCACGGGGGCCCCGGCGAATGTGCTGCTGCAGGCCAACACCAGCTTCTCGCGCACCACCTCCGCCTTGCCGCCGGGCGGCTTGACAGGCCCTGTGCCGGGGGACAGCTTCTCACCAGGCACAATTGGCAGCTTCAACCTGGCGACGACGGGGGCGGCGGGCTCGCCTGCGTCACCCGGCCCGCTGCGTCCGGTGTTTCCCTTTGTCACGTACTACACCGGTCCACTCGACCCCATTGTGCGCGCGATCCTCTCCCCCGAAGTGGAGCACATGATCCGTGCGGCCGAGGAGGGCGTCGCGGCCGCCGCGGCTGCCAAGATCGCTGCTGAGGCCGCCTCCTCGCACACGTTTGTCGTCCCGGCGGCCTCGGCTGTAGTGGCCGCGAGGTTCAAGAACAAGAAGCGGGTGGAGGCCATCATGGCGCAGGCCGACCCCCACGCCGCTGCCACGCCGCTGCCCCCGCCCGCGTCGCGGCCGACGGTCCTGACCAGTCCTACCACAGCGGGCCCGCACGGACGGCTGGCCATCGCAGACCACCCAGGCGTGGAGATGCGCGGCGCGGGGCTCATGACCGCCCCAACAGCCCCAACAACCACAACGACGGTGCCAACTATCTCACCGACCACGAAACCACCGCGCACCATCGAGACTATGCTGGCCGGCGCGACGCCCGCGATGCCGCTGAACAACGCCTCCATCATCTCCGCCCTATCCCCGTCCGGTGCGATGGCCAACGCCTCCTTCACGAACGCGTCCTTCACGAACACGTCCTTCACCAACGCGTCCTTCGCCGGCATGCGTGTGCACAACCCGAGTACCATGAACGGCACCTTCAGCGGTCCACTGGGCAGTCCGGCACTCAGCGGCGGTGCCCTCCCCAACACCGCGGCGGACGCGTCCATGGAGGCTGGCTTTTCGCCCTCGCACGTCTTGGGTGCCCCAGTCGTGTCCAACAACACGTTCATTGCGCAGTCGGGTGTCTGCGTGCAGCGACCGCCGGAGCGCTACGCACCCGCCATAACCGCCGCGACGACGACGGCAGACGACCGGGACGACAGCCGCAGCTCTGGCGTCGACTCGGACGAGCTCTCCCTCAGCGACAAGACGGCCGCCACGCGCGAGGGCAGCAAGACCGCCCGTCACGTCGCGCACCGTCACCGCGAGGAGGACGTCGACGCGGAGGATGGCCCCCCGGCGCTGAACCAAACGCTGCGGCTCAGCCAGATTGCGCTCGACGCCGTCAAGGCCGACGACCGCGCCAGCCGCAGCCAGGAGTGGCTCGATGCCGATGCGGACCTCCGGCAGGTCAAGGCGGAGCTCGAGGAGATGCGGTTCCTGGTGGCCAACGCGGATGCGGAGCTGGAGCAGCGCATCCAGGAGTACGTCACCACCTCCTCGCTCTTCCTGCCGCACACGCGCGTCGATCAGACGTCCTTGATGCTGCTGAGCGTGAAGATGCTCCGGCAGTTCCCTGACGATGTCCCGGTGAAGGAGCTGCACTCGGACTGGCTGCCGTTGTTGTTGGCGACGCTGACGCTGCCGAGCGACCATGTGTTCGTGACCGAGCGCACGCTCACCGTCAGGGACCACCAGGCGCGGCAACAAGAAGGCGGGCTCGGCACGTCGACGGGTACGGCCTTTGTGATGCACTCGCAAGACAGCGTGTACGGGCACCTGATGCCGCCCGAGGACGTCTGCGACGCCAACAAGCGGCGTGAGGCGTTCAACGAGGCCGGGGCGTCGTGCAAGTACGCGATTGAGGCCATCCGTCCGCTGCCCCCGCCGCAGCCTTTGCACGATGTGGTGATTGCACCCATTCCCTACCGCATCACCGCCAAGACGGCACTCGCGCTGGAGCAGCAGGGCCTCGACACGAGCTACTCCTTCTGCTTCACGGGCGGCTCGCTCGGCGTGCTGGCCGGCGTGCTGCGCGTGTACAGCGACACGATGCGTGCGCGCTGCCAGTCGGAGATTGAGCGCGTGCTCGCCACCGGTGGCCCCGCTGCACTGCGCGCCGAGGCCAACAACAGCATTGAGCTGCTCCTGAAGAGCGGGCACAATGTGTTCCTGCGTCGCATTTGGATCTGGGGCAGCACGTCCAAGAAGACGCCCGGCTTCTTCCATCGACTTTTTGGCATGGAGGAGCTCGACGACGACTGGAGCGAGGTCGGCGCCGGCGACGAGGACACGCCGCAGAAGAAAAAGAAGAAGAAGAAGAGGAAGTCAGTGGAGGACCTGGACAGGCCTGATGGCAGCATGACCGGCCTCGGCAACGAGTCGACGACCTCCACAGCAGAGCGCGATCGGCACGGCAACATGAAGCGTGCGGCGCTCCCGTACCGCGTCCCGGAGGCGTACGCGTTGTTCGACGCCATCATGCACTACCTGCACACCTACCGAGACATGGAGAAGGACTTCCGCGTGGCCACGTCGAGCGACGCCGCTGGCGGTGGTGGCGGTGGCGCGGGCAGCACCGCGTATGCCGCTTCCCCTACGCGCAAGCGTCGCTCCTTCCTGCAGCCTCGTCGCGCCACAACGGCGGCCAGTGCGATGCCGTTGATCGATGAGCCTGTCACGGAGGAGCTGCTCGTGTCCGACTTTGAGCTTTGCGTGGCGACCAACTACTACTACAAGCGGTCCATTGTCGAGGAGGCCTATCGCTGCACCAGTGTCTTCGGCGCCGACACCAAGACACGCCCTGCGCAGTCGCCGCCCCCACCGCCCGGCACGTCGGCGCCACAGGACGGCCACAGCGGCAAGCACGCCGCGAGCGCCCACAAGCACGGCACCGCCCACACCGCACGTCGCAAGCCTGGCACGACGACGGCGGCCGCCGCCGCTGCCGCCAGCGCGGCCAGCGCAGCCGCCCGGCGCTTGCTGAGCGCCGGCGAGGAGCAACGCCGTGCGAAGCAGCTGGCGGCCCTCGTGCTGTACCACAGCGATCGCCGCACCGACGACGGTGAGCCCGAGAGGAGCCGCAAGCGCGCTGCACCATCCAAGCACCGCGTCGACCGCAGCGTGAGCGAATGCGAGCCCTTCCGCAGTGGTGACAAGTCCAATGCAACGGCCCACAGCGACTCTAAGCCCAAGAAGAGCACGCGCAAGTGGCAGAAGATGGCGGTGGAGGTGGAGCTCCCCTATTGCGGCGGCGAGGAGGCGGAGAAGCACGATGTGCAGGACAACGCCAAGGGCCTCTACGACTTCCTCGAGACCAGCCTTGGTCGCTGGCGTGATGCGCGCCAGAGCGACTTGAATGTCGGTAGCGGTGGTGGCGGCAATGTGTCCGTGCCTCGGAATGAGGTTCAGGACAGCTGCGCGACCCCTTACGAGCGCGTTGAGATGGAGAAGATGGTGCGCAATGCCGTCAAGCTCTCCTTGTCGTGATCAGAAAGAGAGGTGTGAAGGTGTCTCTCAAATTAATGTCTGGTTTTTTTTGTTATTGTTGGTGTTTGTGTGCGTTGTGTTGTGTTGTGTTGTGTTGTGTTGTGTTGTGTTGTGTTGTTGTGTTTGCGTTCTGCGCCTATTCGTTGCACCAGTGACTCATGCGCTGGTCATGTACGTCAGCACTCTTGCTTGTGTTGATGGAAAGACAAAAAATAAAAAGGCACAGAAGCTCATCCAGAGAACGAAAAGAGTTACCACTTTCCCCTTCAATGTCACACGCGTTGGGTGTTGCGACCCTGTGGACAGACTATGTGTGTGCGTCTTGCCTGCTGGTGCGTGTGCAATCGCTCACGCACTTTTGGCAACCGATGATTGTCCGCCCGCTCTGTGTGCGGCGATTTTTTTTTTCTCTCTCTCTCTCTCTTTCTGCATGTGTATCTCATCGAGGTGTACACATGACTGAACCCGCGCGTACAGATTCTCTCACATGCTCACTCTCTCTGCACTTTCCCATCTCCGCTGTTTCTGTCGTTTTCCGTTTCTCCGTGGCCAGTATTAGCAGTGAAAATTTGTTTTTTCTTAGTGGACGCAAAGGGAAAAAATAGGGGTAATTTTTTTGTTCGTTAGGGTGTATTTGACTGAACCTTTCTTTTTTCTTTTTTTTTCTGTTTCTTGCGTGCTTGTGTGTGTGTGTGTGTGTGTCATTTTGGTAACCGTTGATTGTTTCGCAACGGAACTGAGTCAATGTTGTGTGCACGCGCCCGTGGTCACTATGGCATGCGCCGTCCGCCGCTCGCCCAAGGCGGGGCGGACAGCGCGGTCGGGACCGCCGCCGGTGTGTCGCGCGTGATGGAGCAGAAGCGCTTCTCCTTCAAGTACGCCGCCAAGATGCAGCATAATGAAATGCGCCAGCCGGACTACATCCACGACAAGCGGCACGGCGTCTTTAGCAATGAGCACAATGTCGGTAAGGCACGCCGTGGCCTGCCGTACATTACGCCGCTCTACACGAAGCACATGAATCTCTGGGAGACCGACACCGACGCCACGTCGAATCGCTTCTTTCGCAGCTACGTGTTCGGCCAGCGTGAGCTCCATCTGCTGCTCGGCCGCCCGCACGGCTTCGAGGTCGGTGAACTCGGTGGCCGCGCCGGGGACTCCGCCTATGAGCAGAGCACAGACATGCGCTACAAGGGTCTGCCGCAGCCGGCGATCACTAACCTGCACTACGAGCCGGAGTGGAACTACACGCTCTACCGCAACGCCCCAACGCAGCCGAGCCTGCTCAGCAACCCGCGCAGCCCATTCACGCAGGAGATCCTCGGCGACGCTCTGGTCGAGGTGCGCGACATCAAGAGCACGCAACACTGCAAGGCCTGGTTCGACCGTCTCGAGTACCTCATTCAACTGCACTACGACGCGGTCGGGGACATTGGCGAGTTCAAGTCCCGCCACACGCAGCACGTGCACGAGTTCTTCGTCACCTTCCACGATGCCCTGAGCAGCTTCGACTTCCAGGACGGCTATCTCTTTGAGCAGTTCAAGAAGGTGCGTCCCGCCTCTCTCGAGGACATCTTTGCCGTGTTCCTCGAGATGGAGTGCAACTACGTGCACCAGGACCACTGCCCGCGCTGCAGTCTGCCGTACGCGACGACGCGCTACTGTGGTGAGGGCGATGCGACGACGCCATTCCGCAAGCACCGCGGTCGCTGGGCCCCACATCAGCAATGGGGGGCGGAGTGGTACGACGTGGTCGTGCGTCGTGCCGAGGCGCTGTGGCATCGCGCGACGGAGGACCCGTACTTTGGCACCGCGACGCACACGCAGCGCCAGGTGGAGGCCATGCTGCGCGTCTACGTCAAGACGCAGCAGCGTGCCAAGGCGCTCGACTTTGTCAACCAGATCCGCGGCTCCAAGGAGTTCCTTGTGGGGCACGTCACCGTGACTGCGGCGATGCTGCACGAGCTGGACCACCTCCTCGACAGCACCGCCCACCAGCACCTGCTGACCAACGCGTTCACGCTGCAGGCACGCGCGGCGCTCTACACGGGCGACGCGAGCAAGGTGCCCCTGTCGCCGCTGCAGCTGCGCATCGATCTCGAGCGCAACCGCTTCCGCCGCCAGCAGCGCGAGGAGGGCGTCGTCCGCGTGCCACCGGCCTCCTGGCGCGTGGACACGTCGGCGATTGTGCCGTACAAGCTGGACGCGAACAAGCAGGTCATCAACTGGCGCGAAGTGAAGGAGGGCATCGAGAAGTCGTTCCTCAGCACAGGCCTGCCCAAGGAGGCCTACACCTCGCAGGAGTGGCGGGAGATGCTCTACTGGAAGGACGTCATCGCCCACCGCGGGGCCCGTCGTGCCGCGATGGAGGCGCAGCGGTTGGCCGCGGAGGAGGAGGCCGCCGCGCAGGCGGGCAACGACTCGGTGGTAGTGTTTCCTGACAAGCACTGGTACCGCGTGTTTGACTGCTCCACAGCGGCACTGGCACCGTTCAAGGTGGGCGCCTCGGGTACCGTCTTCACGGCCGCGGCCCCCGCCTACCCGGATGCCGCCGCCGTCCCGTACACACACCCCGTCTCGGGCCAGCAGCTGATGCTCAACACAACGGCGGAGGCGTGCAAGGTGTACGGCGACGTCGAGGCCGGCGATGTGCTGCACCTCGGCGGGGTGGGCGACAAGAAGAAGGGCAAGGCGGTGGAGAGTGTGGTGGTGGTGGGCGTGAACATGGCTGGGGCGGAGAGCGAGTGGGCCCTGTTCGGCATGTACACGGACCCGACCAAGCACGCAGAGAAGGGCCTCGTGGAGCTGGGCAAGGACTGCCTTGATCTGCGCGAGCGCTTCGGCGCCGTCACGGTGACCGGCCAGAAGGCCAACGTGTCCGCCCTGGAAAGCCAGCGCACGGTCAAGGAGGAGTTCCTCGGCCAGGTGATTGGTGTCCGCGAGGGCCAGCTCTACGTGCAGTGGCGGCTCCTCGGCGGACACGGTGGCCAGTCCGCGTCCCTCAGCCGCACCGTCGCCGTGCCCCTCGGCACCCCCGACGTGATGCAGGCGGCGCGCTATCAGGTGAAGCCCCTGCACTCGGAAGCTCTCGTGGAGCCACCGTCCTGGCACACACCGTTCCGCAATGAGTTCGCGGAGGAGTGCCTCAAGACCCTCGAGCAGGCGCCGTTCACGCGCGAGAAGTGGGCCTCGCTCATTCCAGGCAAGTACACGCCCAAGGTGAAGCACTTTGGCTACACGCAGCACACCACGCAGGACGACTTTGAGACCAAGGAGTACAAGGACCGCGTCCTCGCCAAGCAGTTCTTCCAGAACCCGCAGGCCTTTGAGGTGCTCCCCGAGAGACGGGAGAAGTCCGTGAGCTTCGGCGGCAAGTGGGAGTACCAGCAGACGCACGGCCTCCCCACCGTGGACCGCCACGAGCTCGAGAATGGCTGGGACACGGTCGAGCCCGTCTCGCGCGAGGAAGTCGACGTGATTGAGCAGGCGCTGCGCGACATCAGCGGCCGCCGTCCGGGCAACTTCATCAAGTCTCCGACGGAGACCTCGTCACTCGCGCTCAACGAGTCGTGGTGGAGCCCGCTGCAGTTCGGCTGGGAGACGCGCAACCGCCAGCAGCTCGCCTTTGCCGACCGCAGCGAGCAGCACCTCGTCGACAGCACCCGCCTTCCGTTTGGCGGAAAGATCCCCCCGTTCGGCACGAGCTACGGCGTGGGCGAGCGCATTCGCGACATTGCGGCCGACTACGCCAAGGGCTTCGGCCTCGGCCCGCACGGCCACGCTCCCGGCCACAGCACCGTCCACTTCGACACCCTCGGTGCCGAGAAGGAGCGGGTGCGCACGCTGGGCTACGGCAACGCACTCGTCCGCCTCTTCAACGACAAGCTCGGCGAGAAGGACATCCACGGCTGGGCCCTCGAGGCCTGCACCAGCGCGCACAAGAACGGCGACGTGGACGCCAATGTGCGCCATGTGCTGCTGTCCGTGCAGGCCTGGCGCGAGAAGGGGGCCGCCCCGTCGCTAGTGCTGTCCAAGCTGCTCGAGCACTACCTCAGCGGCGAGCTCGCGCAGTTCAACCACGGCCTGCCCGAGGGCGTGCCGCGCCTGCGATTGCCACATCAGGTCGACGGTGGGGCCACCTACTCCGCAAATGGCGGCATGGCGGTCGGCGGGCACGGGAGCGTCTGGGCGGACGTGGACAAGACCGCCTACGGCTACGACTACGTCGCCCAGCACCAGACCACCGATGCGGACGTGGCGTACGTGGTGGGCCTCGTGCAGCGCGCGAATGCCGGAGACGCGGTGGAGGCGCAGTACACGGCGCACCTGCACCCTGAGCAGGTGCAGCGCTTCCAGCTCGAGCTCGCCAAGATTGTCGGTCGCGGCATTCCTCCTCAGCGGCTCACAGGCAAGTCCGTCAACCGCGGCAACATCCGCTCCAGCGGCAACGTCGCCACCTACGTCACCGCGAAGGAGCTCGCGGCGCTGCTGCTTAAGTTCCAGGTGGCCTCGGGCGACGTCTCGAACGCGATCCGCGGTCTGCAGAACTGCCCTGAGCAGGAGGCACTCGGCCCCGACGACTTTATGGTGCCCACCGCGCTCGTGCTCTCGTGGGGCGGCCCCAGCACCGGCGGTGGTGCCGGCCGCGCGGCCAACAGCTCGGCAGGCGGTCGCCACGGCGGGAGCGCGGGCAGCAACAGCAACGCCAACAATGTGCTCAATGCGGTCGGGGCAGGCAGCCGCGCGGCTGGTTCGGGCGGTGCTGGTGGTGGTGGTGAGGCGCGCCACAAGCAAGTCACGCAGGTGATCAGCGAGCTCGCCCTGCGCCACGATGGCCTCGCGATGGACGTGCAGTACACGGTCCGCGAGAACAAGCGCAACCCGACTCTCCGCCAGGAGTTCTTCAACGCCTTCCTGCCCGTGTTCAACAACGACTCGAAGCGCGTCGCGGAGGCGTACGACGACTACGTGGAGGGCAAGTACGTGCCCAACGTCACCGTCGCGATTGAGGCGTTTGTCGCCTTTCTCGGCAACTTGGCCGCGCATCCGGAGAAGATCCCGACGACGGTGCCGTACCTGGACGTGGACGAGGGCAGCGCGGCGGGGCTGGTCAGCGGTCCGTCCGCGCCGCACCGTCACGTGCAGCTGAAGCTTCTGCCGCCCACCAAGGGGCCGTTCCGTTTTGAGAGCACGCTTGTCGAGGCCGTCGAGACGACAAACTTGTTCCAGCAGTACGGCATCCACGACGGCCCGACGCGCGTCAGCACGACCCCGTTCATCGCATCGGGCTCGAAGAGCTTCAACTACTTCACCTCCGCGGAGGACCTCGTCACGGTCACGACCGACAACGACCGCGGCCTCATGAACGCGCTGCGGCAGTCCGCGCAGTACAAGTCCATCGCCGCGCACCCCGAGCTGCAGGTGCTCGTGAACGCACCGGGTGGGGCGGGCGTGATCGCCGCGTTCAACCGCTTCTTCCACCGCGTGACGCCGATGCTGGGCTTCTACCACAAGCTGCTCAAGGAGTACAACCAGACCGTGGGCGTCCTGCGTCAGGAGGCGCAGAACGCCAACAATGGCCTGGCGCGCGTGCTGGACACGGAGCTTTCGCCGGCCTTGGAGAGCGAGTTCCGCCGAAATGCGGAGCGCTACTGGCGCAACGTTCTCGAGGGCCGCAGCACCGAGGAAGGGACCACGATGGGCGGCGGTGGTGCCAGCGGTGTACGCGGTCGCAACAACTTTGGTGGGTCGTCTCAACAGCAGCAGCAGCAGCAGCGTGGTGGTGGTGGTGCTGGCAACCGCAGCGGCAGTGGCTCACGAGCCTCCACGGTCGGTGTGGTGCAGCGCGCTCTGGGAAGTCAGAGCACGCCCCGCCGCGAGAAGCCGGACGCAGCGGCCACTGACGCTCGCACGGGCTCCGCACCAGCGGCGTCGTCTTCGTCGGCCTCGTCGGTGAGCGGGCTGCTCAACGCGCTCAACAAGAAGCGGCCCGCCGGCTCTGGCAAGTCGAACAACAGCGGCAGCAGCGGCAGTGGCGCGACTGGCAACCGCTCACCTCGTCGTGGCGGGTCTAGCCCACGCAAGTGATCCGGCCAAAAAAAAAAAGAGACCGGAGAACCGCTGAGAGCAAGCAGGCATTTTAACAACCAAAAAAAAAGCGTCCTTAATGTTCGTCGTGTTGCACTGGCATCATGGGATTGATGATGTCATCTGCAGGATCCCTCTCTCTCCCTTCTTCGTTGACTTTTCCTCATGTGTGTGTCCCACTCTTGTTGTTGTTCTTGATGTTCGGAAACAGCTGGTGCCGTTTCATCCGTAATTCCCTTTTTGTGTTGTTCTGTTTTTGTTGGATGGTGCAGCGGGTTTTTTTTGTTGTGTGTGGCGTTGGTGAACATGCACGCGTATGTGTGTGTCTGTGGAATGAATCAATGACGCCGGGTCATTGTGCAACAACAACAAAAAAAAAAGGGAAAAGGAACAAACTAGAACCGCTCAAGGTCCACACGCACACAGGTCTTTGAAAATAGGAAACCGACAGATCTCCCGAGTAGCAGATGTGCCCTGTGTGAGTGAGATCCTGGTGCACGCCAATGCACGTGCAACAAGCTGAAGAGAAGTTCGTTGTGTTGCCATTTGTTTCGTGAACAGAACTGGACGGAGGCACAGCGACAGCTCTCAGTGCCTTTTTGGCCCTTGCCCGAAAGAAGCTATCGTGCCTCTGGTGGCCACACTCGTCGTCCCACTCTCTAGACATACCCAATATTATCAGTACTCCTCTCTCTCCTTGCTGACTCTGTCATCATTTTTTTTCTACTGTCTTTGTTTTGCCTAAACCACAAAGAATAAACACAGAAAAAAGTGTGCAACCGCAGTGGTCGCATCATTCTCATATTGACTATCAAAAAAAAAATACAAATCGCACGCAGGTGCGCAGACCTGAGAGACAGTGAAGGTAACATCTAACTCTGAGCGCGCAAAACGGCGTCTCGATCGAAATACAGATTCAATACAAGAGGAAAAGCACAACGAGTCTCTCCACCAGCGAGCCGACGTACCCTCGCTTGATTCCACAAGTCGGTGTGTGTGTATACGTGCCGTTCTGACGCTTCAAATTCTCGTTTGGGAATTTCTTTTGGCGAATCACCGTACCTAGAGCCTTTTTTGTTTTCTTGTTTAGACCGGCGTACTACACGGATTCCCCTGTGTTCATTATTGCGCACGTTATTTTCTTTGCTCATTATTGCGTTTTTTACACCTTATTTCCGTTCCACGTCTTGGAACCTTATCTTTACTCTTTTCTTTTTCTTTCCTTCTTTTATTTTTCTCTGTTTTACAGGACCGTGCGGTGCTATCTTTGTTGTGTCTTTTCTTGTTTCGGCAATTCTTGAATTGTATTTTCCCCTTCTCCTTTTCTTTCTTTCTTTCTTTCTTTTTTCTTTTTTCTCTCTTCTTTCGCATTCGATCAAGTTCATGACGGATCCCTACATGACCACCACACTTACCGATAACCTCTCCTTCTCCTCCATCAGCTCCGACTACGCCTCGTCGGATGTCTTCAACCGCTCCGCCAATACGACGAGAGCGGCGCGTTCGCACCCACCGGGCGGCGGCAGGAGCAGCAGCATGCGTGGCGTGACCACGCCGTCGCCCGCGCACCGTCGTGAGCGCCACCCGTCGTTGCACCGGGAGGATACCTCCCCCACGATGATGCGCTCGCCGTCACCGACGCACCACGATCGTCTCCTCAGCGGCGGCGAGCGGTTCTACGACGAGGACGAGGACATCCCCCTCTCGCAGCTCGAGTCCCACGGGGAGAGCCATCGTCCTCTCGCTGCCCCCGTCTACCACGATGGCGGCAGCAGTAGTTCACTGGACGGGGATCGGGAGCCGGGCGAGGCCCTGGGAGGAGGAAGAGGAGCAGGAGGAGCAGGAGGAGCAGGAGGCAGTGGCGACGGCGCCGGCACCGACGCCTCGAGCCTGACCACGCCGTCAGGCTCACGCACGCGCCAGAGCAGCAGCTACGGGTACGCGCTCAGCCTCGGCCCGCCGACATTTCTGCACGATCTGCACGGCGCCACCACGCCGCCCCCGCCCAGGTCCGACAAGGACTACGGCCTGGTCGACCACACGGCCGGTCGGGCCCCGTTGCCCATCGCCCTGGATGCGCGCGAAAAGGCGGCGATGGCGCAGCTGGTGACTTTGACCACCGGCGCCGACGGCAGCGAGGGCGGCGGTAGTCGCGACGTGACACCGACAGGGGCCGCCAGCGCGCGTGCGTCAGCGGCCGCGCAGGACTCCAGCGAGTCTCTCATTGGTGGTGGCATGTTGTCCGGGCTGAGCAGCAGCACCAGTGCCAGTCAGAAGAAGGCCCTTCTCGGCGCCTCCAGTGGCAAGAAGAGCACGGTCAAGGAGACGTTTGAGTGGGAGAGTGTCGAGGTCTATCTCTGGACAGCGTACACCGCACTGCGAACCAACAATGAGGACGTCATGAGCACCTTCAAGGCCCCCAAGCACCGCATGGGCTGGTACACGGTCATCTACAGCGTCTGCAACAAGGACCCGAGCATGTCGTGGCAGCTCTATGTGCGACTCGGGGCCACCATTGCGCGCGCGCTGGAGGCGATGGTGCTGTACCCGATTCTTCAGCGTGTCGATCACCGACTGGTGACCATCAAAACGGACACGGCCCTGGGCGGTGGCGGTGAGGCGGGTGGCGGCAGCGGACTGGGCGGCGCGGCGAGCCCGTCGGCCGCCGCGACCGACAGCCGCAGCGCAGGTCACGGCACGAGCGCCTCTCGACGGGGCAGCATCGCTGGCACATCCGCGGAGTCGACAGCCTCCCATGCACGACCACCGGGCAGCTCCTTCAGCTTCATGAGACGCTTCTTCGGTATTGAGGAGGGCGGCACCAGCCACCACGCCCACACGGCCAGTGAACCGGGGGATGGCACGCCGGCGGGCACGCCGGTGCTCAGCCCCTTTCCGCGTGCGGTGGCCTCCCTGCCGGACATTACGATCAACCTGAGCACGACCAGCACCACGGCCAGCAGTGGTCATGGTGGCTTCGGTAGCACCACGGCGACGGCCGGTGCCGCGACCGGCACGAGCAAAAAGAGCCGCAAAGGGAAGTCGCACACCGAGGGGAAACGCGCGACGGCGGACAGCGCGGTCGAGGGCCAGCCGATGAGCCCCTGCGCGGCCTTCAACAGGGAGTACGCGGACTTCACCGTATTCCAGCGCATCGTCCTCTCGTGCTTCAGCTACCTCGACCAGTACTATGCCCAGCGCTTCGGCATGGACAAGATCGCCACGCTGTGCCTCAAGCTCTTCCACGTTGTCGTCTACGCACCCATGCGGCACCTTCTCCTGTACGAACTCCTCACGCACATTCGCCGACTGCGTGACACAACCAGCCGCGAGTCGGGCGGTCGCGAGTCGATGGCGATGGCCGAGGAGCCCTCGATGACGTCCACCGCGCGCCGCACCATGGTAGACGGCGGCGCGACCGACAGCTTCGGGGAACCGCACCGGCGCACGTCCTCCGCCGCCGAAGGGGCGAGCCCGGGGTCGCCGTCGCGGGTGCTGTCCGACGAGTACGAGAAGGAGCTCAACCTGGTCATTGACACGATTGGGAACATCAGTGAGCTGCTCACCCGTGTGCAGGCGCAGCCGTCGTACCTGATCACGGCGGAGTCAGTCCTGGCCTCGGCCGGCGCGGGGAACGCGGCCACGGTGGCCAGCACGAGCAGTGGGGGTGGGGGCGGCGGCATGGGCGGTGTGGGCAGCGCACGTCAGTCGCCGTCGCCGGCGGGCACTGAGCGCGCCTTCATGAGCCCCATCGCCATGGCGCGCCACGCCTCCCGGCCGAGCAGCAACGCCTCCAGCATCGTCAGCACGCCGCGGCTAGGTCCTCAGGGCGGCGCCGGCGCGAGCTCGGTACCGTCCGATGGGGTGCTGTCGCCTCCGACGGGGCACGCGGACGCGACGGCATCAGCGCACGCCTCGCCGGGCACGCCGAGCGGCACGGTGGCGAGCAGTGCTGGTGCCGCGCCGATCAGCAAGCGGCGGCGCTTTTTGAACTTTTGGACGCGCAAGGAGGAGAGGAGCTCGCGCTCCAGCTCACAGCAGCCCGCGAGTCGCAAGGAGGGTAAAGAAGGCAAGGACAACAAGGAGACTCGGGTGAGCAAGGAGAGTAAGGAGAGCAAGGACGCGAGAGAAGGCAAGGACAGCAAGGAAGGCAGCGTCGGTCCCCCATCCGTGCCACCACCGCACTCGGCGAGCGGCAGCAGCAGCAGTAACCGCAGCCTGAGCAGCAGCACAGTCCGCCACGATGCGGCGAGGCCGGAGACCGATGGGGGCTCTTGCTGGACCGTGGACGTGAACTTGCGCGATCTCATTGAGCTCCGCACACGCCTCGACAACCCGCTGCTCATGCGCGCGCTGGGCCTGCAGGCATACCGCTACGTGCCTCCCGCGAGTGGGGGAGGGGGCGGCGTCATGGGCATGGCCAGTGATCGGCCCAGTCTGCCGCGCTCGCTGGATGCGAGCGGGATGGGTGGCAACCCAGCGCTCTTTCTCGCCTCCCCGCGCGGCTCCCCCGCCCCACCCGGCGCGGGCTCGGCCTTCGCCGGGGCGACCACCCGCGCACCCGAGCCCGTTCCCAACGGTTCCATCGTGATGGAGATGAGCGCATCGATCGAGAACCTCGTCCGGCACACATTCGCCAACGAGTACCTGTCCTCGCTCAGCGACTACTACGTGATCGCGCGCGACAAGCACCGCAGCACCGTTGACGGCCGGCGCACCTACATTGCCTGGCTGCGGCGGCTCTGGGACATGGAGCACGGCTTCGTCAGCAAGAGCGACCTCATCTTTCTTCACCAGGCCGTGCGCCGAACGCTGTCCGATGTTCTCATCACCAGCGTCCATCGCGACGTCATTCTCGACCCGGCGAACGGCTTCGGCGCGCTGCTCGACATTTGGGCGGGCGTGCGCGGCGATGATGGCCTCGTGGCCGCCGTGCTCGATGCCCCCGTCGGCACGGTCACCACGCGCGCGGCCGTGCATGCCCGGCATACCACCACCGCCTCCTTCTCGCTCTCCACCGCCAGCAAACGCGTCGTGTCAGACGGGGTCGGCGCGGCATCTTTGTTTGGCCTCGCACGCGCAGGGTCGAGCGCGTCGGCGGGGTCACCGGTCGGCTCGGCCACGCGTGGGCGGGCCTACGTCAGTGCGAACGAGTCCATCATTTCCAGCGCACGCCCGGGCCGCGGACGGGCGGCACCAGCAGGCTGTCCGCGGCATGGGATGGACCCGGCCCCCACTCCTGTGGAGTCTGCGCTGGCGGTCGGTCAGTTCTTCTGGGCCTTCACCCGCGCCGAGCACGACGAAAGCAGCCTGCTGCTCCTCGCCAGCATCATGGCCTCGCGGGTGATTGCCACGGCGACGTCGACCGTGCGGGTGTACGTGGAGGTGCTCGCCGCCGCGCAGCCGCCGCCGCCGCCGCCGCCGCCGCCGCCGCCGCCGCAGTCGCAGTCGCAGCACGCCTCGCCGTTCTTGGTGAAGTCGGGTCCGCCCCTCGACCGGCCCGTCTCCGCCACCCCGGCCTCCTCGCCGCCGCCGCAAACAACTGCCTCCACCGACATCGCAAGCCGCAGTGTCGGTGCGCGCGTGGATGCCGCGGCCGACACCGCCGTGGAGGAGCTCCTGCTCCACTACCAGCGCTGCCGCGATCTCATCGAGGTCGAGATGCGCTCACACGCGGTCATGTTGAGCGCGCTGCACGACGCCCTGCGCGAGGTGCTAAACCCGCACCGCTGGACACGCAAAGGGGCCTTGGTGGCGTCGGAGATGCGCGTGCGCGCGATGACCAACCTGACCAATCAAATGGGTACCGCGGGTGGCGCCTGGCAGCTGCCCAGCGTGCTGCTCAGCAAGGACGCCGGCGCGCGGGCCATGGCGCCGCTGACGCAGCTTGTGTCCGACTGGCCCTTCTCGCCGTCGCTCTGCATGGCGGAGATGATGGCCGCGTACGTGGACCACGTGCTGCAGCGCCAGTTCTCTGGTCCGGGCATCAACACGTCCGTGTCCCCCGAGGTGGAGGCGCACTTCCGTGCGATTGCCGGGCTGGCCTCGCTGCTCGACGACAAGGACGTTTTTCTGGAGCACGTGCGGCTGCGACTGGCGCGGCGTCTCTTGGACCTCACCCGGCCCGCCAACCTCCGCGCGGAGCACGTGCTCGTGCAGGCCTTTCACGGTGTCTTCACGCTCGAGGACGTCTACTCGCTCGAGGCCATGCTGCGCGACTCGTTCAACAGCGAGGCCGCCGCCGCGCAGTTCAACAGCAGTCGCGAATACGCGGAGCTGCTCGCCAGCGCACGTCCGTCGGCCTCCTTCTCCCCCAGCACCTCGTTGACGTCCGTGCCGCCAGGACCTGAGGCACCCTCGGCACGACTGGGGGTGCGCGTGCTATCGTGCGTCGGCTGGCCGGTGCAGCTCCAAGGTCTGCCCGTCTGTCTGCCCGCCGTGCTCGACCGCGGTGTGCGCGCGTTTGAGGCCTTCTACGCGCGCCGTCACCCCTCCCGACGGTTGCGCTGGGCCCACGCGCTGGCCAGCGTGACGCTGACGGCCGAGCTGCCGCACGGTCCGAAGGAGCTCGTCGGCAACATGTACCAGGCCGCCCTGCTGCTCGCCATCAGCGATGCCAGCCAGGCCCGGCGGCCGCGCCGCGCGCACCTCGGGGCAGGGGCGATGGCCCCGCTCGCCGATGGCGCGAGCGCACTTTCCCGCGCGACGTTTCTCTCGCACATGTCGGAGACCGTCTCCGCCGGCGAGCTCGAGGCGTCCTTTGCCTCTGCCCTGTCCGCCTCCCACGCCGGGCCGCTGGGGTCGCCACCGAATGGGCCTCTCGAGGCCGACAGCGACGCGGAGGACTTGTACACGGCCGCCACGAGCAGCTCCGCGCACTTTGCGCTCAGCGGCACGCGCGATGCCAGGCCAACGTCACAGGCCGTCGCCGCTGCCTCGTTGTCGGGTGCGCGCGAGGAGGATGAGGTTGGCTGGATTGACGGCCACGAGCTCGCCACGCGCACGGGGCTGAGCTTTGGACAGCTGCGGCCGCACCTGGCCTCGATCACATTGCACGGCCCGACTGCGCTGGTGCGTCGTCTGCCGCGCACGCGGAGCACGGGCTTTCCTCACACGAGCGGCGGCCACGAGGGCATGGGCAGCAGCAGCGTTGACGAGCCCCCTCTTCGCACTCACACGGCCACCATGGAGGACGACGAGGCGGCCAGCGGCGTCAGCGAGGAGCTCCAAATGTACGGTCGCCGCCTTGCAGACCGGGCGACGCCGCCTACGCTGTTGCGTGACGCTGACGGCCGCGGTGGAGGCGGTGGAGGCGGTGGGGGCAGTGGGGTCACCCGCACGACGAGCCTCACCAGTGCCACGCCGACGCGCAGCGGGACGGCGTGGTCGCATGGCGCCTCGGCACTTGGCAGCGGCGTGCCCCTCGACGAGGACGACCGCTTCACTCTGAACCGCGACTTCCGCCATCCAATGCGGCGGCTCCATCTTCCGGCACGTCGCAATGGCCCACCTGTGCGCGTGGCGCCGGCGGCCGGCGGCAGCGAAGGTCGCGGCGACAGTCCACCGGCTCACACGGCGACGGCGTCCACGCCGTGGTTGTCCGCGACGGCAGCGGAGGTCGAGAAGAGCCTCAAGGCGTCGCGTCCTGTGCGCATCGACGCCGTACTGATACGCATCATGAAGAGCCGCCGCACACTGCCCTTTTCGGAGCTCATGGAGCTCGCGACGGAGCAGCTCGCCGCGCAATTTCTGGCGACCAATCGGGAGTTGAAGGAGCGCATGACCGCGCTGATCGAGCGTGGCTTTCTGCAGCGCAGCAACGACACGGACGGCATTCTCGTTTATGTCGCGTAAACATCGAGACGACAGCAAAAGCCTCATCCTCACCTGCCACAAGCAAAAAAAAAAATGGCCAATGAGGCTGTACTTGTGCGCAGCGTTGATTCCTTTTTGTTTGTTTGTTTGTTTGTTTCTCTCGTTCACCTCTTCGAGCGCACCCGTACGCCTTTATACATGTGTCTCTTCCTCTTTTGCCGTGTTCGTCCTTTTTTTTTTTTCGTTTGCCTTGATTCATGCTCTTCGCTCTTTTCTTTTCTTTCGTGTCATTTTTTTCTTTTTTTGGGGGGCGGGGGGGATGCGGTGAGCATATCCGCGAATACATCTCTCCACATCTTCGTTATTGCCGCAATTCAACGGGCGTATGTTTTCTCCCCGTTCGTCCACTGGCAAGTGTGTGTGTGGTTGTTTCCTCTTCACCTCTTCCATCGGGTGTCCTGTTTGTTTGTTTGTTTGTTTGTTGTTGTGTGTCTAGATTCTTAAACACTTTGTTCACTCTCCTCCTCTCTCGCAGCTGCCGTGCTGCACAAAAAAAAAAACCAACAGTAGAAAAGGTGCGCATGATCGCCTGTCTCTTCATTCCTTCGAGTGCGTGTTTTCCGTTGTCTCCGTTAGAGCGCTGCCATGACGGACTGAACTTTTTCGTTTCATACTCTGCATTCGACACCATCTACCGATTATCCAGACTCACGTACTTCACCCCCTCTCCCTCTCCTCACCAATGACATTGACACTGACGGTGTCGCAAATACATCGGGAAAAAGAAGAAAAAGAAGGAAAGGGAAAATACGAGAACAGGAAGGCGCTGTTCGTGCCCTCGTTTTCTGTCATACACATTTTTTGTTGGTTTTCATTCATTTCATCCTTTTTTCTTCTTTTTCACATTGCATCTCACTGACATATGTTTCTCCGTGGCCGCCATCGCTGCCTGCCGCGCCTCCTTTGCGTGCGTCGGTCCGTCAGCCGTCGGCACGCCCAACCGGCCCCGCCGTGCGGCCTCGTCATCACGTCCAGAGGCTGCAGCTCGCGCGCGTACATCAGTCCCGAGTCAGTCGTGGTGGAGGAGGTCGCCTCCAATGCCCACCTCTCCGCGCGTGCCGACACCACACCGCACGGCACCGTCGAGATTGTGCGCGAGGAGACCGTGCGTGCCTCGACAGGCCTCAGCACGTCGGACGGTTTCCAGGAGGCCGTCACCGTCGACACCTTTGCGCGCGGACGCATCGCCAACTACCTTCGTCGCATGGGCCATCCACCCGCACAGGCGTACCACACGCGCCTGCTCGAGGGGCGTGAGAAGGCGGCTCTGCTCGCGTCGAGCGGCACCAGGGAGGACGACATCAACAGGAGCAGCGTCTACCTGACGCAGCTCACGGTGCCGCTCCCTGCGCCGCACGGCTCCTATTTGGCGGAGGGACTCGCCGAGGTCGCCAAGGACGCGGAGCTGCTGGCGGCGATGCACGCGGAGCAGGTGTGCGATGCCCTCGGGGTGCCGCTCTACGGTCTGCCGTCCATGCAGAAGAAACACGCCGAGGCCGCACGCAGAGCCGGTCGCGAGGCGCCTTTGCCGGGCGATCCGGTGCGACCCGAAGGGACGCCCGTGCCGCCGCCGCTGCGCATGCTCGCCTTCCTCGCCCACACCCGGTCAGCGGCGGGCACCGCCCCCTCCCCTCATCCGTCTTCCTCGACAGCGTCATCATCGTCGTCGCCGCCTGCCGGACACATACGCCTGCGCGGGGTCGCGATTGCCGAGGCGGAGCTGGTCACGCCGTGGCCCGCGGCCCGGTCTGCCAAGGCGACGCGCCGCCTGACACGCGTCGTCGCCACGGCCCCACCGTGGACGGCGGACACTGCGCGACAGACGACAGACGCCGACGCCCACGAGGACGAGGCCACCAGGTCTGACGTGTCGACCTCGCCGCCGTCATGGCGGTACGCCGATGTGGCATGGTACCCGTGGCGACACGTGCGCACACCGCAGGAGGTGCTCGCCGAGGAGGGCGAGGACGACATGCCGGTCGAAGCGCTGCTCGCCATGGTGAGCGGGCTCGGTCCAGCGCCGAGCGTCACAGCGCCAGCAGCCGCAGCGTCGTCCTCATCGCCCTCATCGCCCTCATCGTCATTGTCGAGTGCGCGTCCTGTGCAGACGCCCGTCGCACCCGCTCGCACGCCGCTGTCGTCCGCCGCCGCCTCGGAGCGGCCTCGCGCATCGCCGTTCGATCCGACAGAGGGCGGCGTCTGGCAAATGGTGCAGCCCCTGTCCACGCGGTGCTCGCCGGCACCGGAGGACGCGCTGGTGCTGCCGTACGTGTACGAGGGCAGCCTCTGTCTGGACCGGCTGCGCGTGTACTACGACCAACATCAGGTGTCGCTCGAGGCGTGTCTGGCCATGCGTCACGTCGCCGTCGCGCGGCATGCGGGCCGGATGTACGTGGCGGAGCTGCGTCTGGTGGACGTCTCGCACAGTGTGACGGCAAAGGGCAAAGCGCAGACCAAGGAGATGGCCCTCAACCTCGCCGCCATGCACGCGGAGCTGCTGCTCGACGCCATGGGCCGGCCGCTGTTTCCAAAGGACCCGGCACGCCAGCACCGGCATGCCGAGGCTGTCAAGCGCTTTGGCCGATGGGCGGTGGATCCTCATGTGGAGGCCGACACCGAGACGAGCACGGCGCTGTCCGTGTCGGGTCTCGATGGCGATGCACTGCCTCGTCCGCTCAAGCAGCAGGTCGGCGGTGATGACGTCTGGCTCAGCCTCACCAAGCCACACGCCAGCCGCTACACGCGCACCGAGGGCGAGCATATTGTCGCGCTGCACAATGTGCTGAGCCATCACTACTCGGACGCGATTGAGGTGCAGCCGCCGCTCGAACTGCTGGCGCAGGCGCCGGCCATTCTGCGTCAGTGGCAACTGGAGGTGGCGGAGAACGCGTACGCGGAGCTGTACGTGCTGACGCGTCTGGGTGACGTCTACAGAGCCACAACGCTGACGCCCGTACCGCGTTGCTACGGCGTGCGCGGGGGAAACGCGACCGGCAAGACCATGACACAAGCCGTGCAACTCTGCGCACTGCACGCACTAGACACGCTCAGCGCGCTCGGCGTTCCCATCTACAAGGACCCAGCTGCACAGCGCGCGTACATGGCCTGGCGGCGCGCGCACGGCTTTGTCACACCGGACCTGGTCCGTGGACTCCGCCGCCCTGCGTTTGTGATGCCGCTGAAGCGTACGATCGTCTCCGCAGGCGAAGGTGCGCGTGACGCTACCGATGAGACCGTGCTCGGCAACGAGGACACGCTGACGGCCGCCGCAGGGCTGCCTGTCTTTGTGCAGGACGCGCTGGACGCCACGCCGGGGCTCGCGCCGTCGCTGCGACGTCCCTACTTACCGAGCTACATTGCGGAAGGCAGCGTGGTGCGCCTGCCCCCGCGCATCGCGGACACCTTGCGCGTGCTACAGCTCGACATTCCCGAGCACTTCAATGTGTTTGGTGCCGAGGAGGCGAGCGAGGTGCGCCTGGTGGAGGTTGGCAATGCCGCGCGCGTGTGTGTGCAAAACTACATTCAGCATCAGCACGCCGCCTATCGTGCAGCAGCGCGCCAGCCACCCTCGCCGGCACAAGACCCACCACCACAACAACAAGAACATGAAGCACAACAACAGCAGCAACAACAACCGCCAGATGTGGGTGTCACCCCTATTACACCAGAGGAGGCGGGGTTCTGGTGGCGTCAGTGGCTGGACTCGCCGCCGGCGGTGAGCCCGCACGTGTTCATCACCGGCTACACCAAGCAGATCAGCGTGTACAACTTTGCCTATTTGCGTCTCCCTCTGCCGCTCTCGCAGAGCACGTTGAAGGCCGTGACGGCCGGTGCGTCATCGTGCGGGCCCCCGTCCGTGTTGGCGATGGGCCTCGCGCTCAAGAAGAAGGACGCCGAGCGCATGTGCTTTGTCCACGCGGCGGCCATGTTGCACGCACTGGCGGACGAGGACGTGTTGTTGCGCTACCCAACTGGTCTCCCACGGCAAGCGGCCATCACCTCGTACGCACTGCATGTGCGCCCGCTGATCACCTCCATGGACAGCGAGGCACAGGCGGAGGGGCCGACAGCGGTGTCGTACTGTCAGCCCGTCATGTACGCCACCATGAAGGCATTCTTGGAGAGCGGGAAGTACTACGTGGCCCCGCGCCGGAGAAACGCGCATGCAGAGGTGCCCACACACCCGGGCAGCTTCTGAGCGCGCCGGTTGATCTAGCTGTTGTTGGTGTTTGTTTGTTTGTTTATTTATTTAGTTAACTCTTCACAGTCTTTCCAACAGAACGTGAGACGTCAGAATGGCGTCTCATTGCCACACACAATTGCATGAAAAGCACAAAAAAAAAAAAGAAGAGTGAAGGTGGAGAAGACGGGGGAACACAAATGGTGGCGAACACGTCGACACCTCCTTTCGTTGTAGACTATCCACTGCCAAAACGCCATCCCCACTCATCGAGAGTGCGTCAGACCTCTTCCCTTCTTGTATGGCAATCACGCCTTCCTCCGCACGTCCTCTCATTTCCTCTCTCTCTCTCTCTTTCTCCCCTACCCACTACGTATGTGTATGCAACAAGAAGATCAAGGCAAAAGAAGAGCGGTTATACGCACGTTACTCAGAGGGCACACAACGTCCAGAGAGAGAGAAAGAGAGAGTCATGACCGACGCACATCATCTCACGTGCACGCGCCACCTCGGCGGCACGATCCACGAAGGCTCCGCCATGTCCGGCACACACTACGCGAGCCACTCCTTCCGCAAGCCGCACACCACCTGCTGGATGGAGCTCGCCGTCTTCGACAAGTTCCCCACCGTCCCCTCGCTCTCTGGCACCATGGTGCAGAGCCGGCAGGACCTCCTCGCCTCCACCAGCGGCGCCGGCAACACGGTGTGTGCGAACATTATCCTCGAGTTTGAGCTCTTCGAGGACGAGTCTCCCAAGACGTGCGGCAACTTCCGCCGCCTCTGCGCAGGTCAGAGCTCGACGCGCATGGGACAGACGTACTGGTTCCAGGGCCTTACTCCAAGCTACAGAGGCACGTACTTCCACAAGATTATCCCCAAATTTTGCGCGCAGGGCGGCGACCTGACGATGCGCGTTGATGGCGGTGCCAACCACTTCAGCAGCGCCGGCCGCGGCTGGTTCGCGGACGAGAACAAGAAGCGACGCCACAACGCCGCCGGGCTGCTCTCCATGGCCAACAACGGCCCCAACAGCAATGGCGCGCAGTTCTTCATCACAACGACGGACAGCGAGGAGCGCGCCTTCAATGGCCGCCACGTGTGCTTTGGCCGCGTCGTGCAGGGGCTGGATGCCTTTCAGCGCGAGGTGGCCCCGTACGGCACCGTGGAAGGCTACCCGTCACGCTACGCCGTCGTGGTCGACTGCGGCGAAGGCCCGGCCCCGTCGACGGACCTGGGCGCGACGGAGAACGTGATGGCCGACGATGTGGTGGATGGTGAGGCGCTGCCACCACCCACCCCGCGCGCGGCCTCCCCCGAAGACGCTGCGCACGCCGACGAGGCAGACGGCGAGGCGGAGGACGCGCAGACGCGCGCGGAGGGCCTGAAGAGCTCCATGAAGAACCCGCAGGCGCCAAAGTCCGAGAAGCATGTAACTTACCAAAATGCGGCTGAGGCGAATTGACGTTCTCTTGTTGTTGTTGTTATTGTCGTTGTCGTTGTCGCTCACGCGGTATGCGTTGGGAGGACTCTGCCCAGCCGGCGAAGGGAGGCTGAGGAGGGAGAAAAGGGCCAAGGCCGTCATGTTCATTACTGTCCCCATGTCTATGCTTGTTTCTTCCAAGCTTTCGATCACTCAAAAACAAATGTACATCCCCTTTACGTTTACCCAGTTGTTTATGAATGCTGCACGCACTGGATCACTGCGTTTTCGTGACAGTTCACACATCCCAATGCAAGGAGAAGAAAGCGTCCATGTGTTTCTTGTCTTTTTGTTTGCTGTTTTGGTGGACACATCTTGGCTTTTACCGGCCATGCTCGTTTTCTCCGCCGCACTTGTGCCGATGTGTGTGTGTGTGTGTGTGTGTGTGTGCAGACGGCTGCATCGCGACTACCCTCCGCGCTTCTCACCACGCTGTCCACTAACAGACCCTCTCCACATCATCCTCGTTTTCTCGCCTCTTTTTTTCGTGTGTCCATCCGATAGCTCGATGCTGTTTTTCTGAATCACGTTAATATCGGCGTCGTTGTGCTCTTCGTGCCTGGTTCTTCTGTCCGCACGTTTTCCTCTCTTCTATACTATTTTTCCCCATTCATACGCACACAGTTCCTCAATTGCTTTGTTTGTTTGTTTGTTTTTTGCCTTGCTCCCGTTTCGTTCCATTCTGGTTGAGCATCTCTTGATTTTCTGATCGGTTACACATACAAAAAAAAAAGTCTGAACGAACAGCTCGGGTGCGGAGATGAATACAGGTAGCACAAGCACCCTCTCCGCGTCGGCCAAGTACGATGACCAAGGCCTGTACTTCTCCCTCTTCCTCGGTGCCTGCCTGACGTTGCTCTTCTGCCCTTTTGTGCTCTACCTGTCCTCCACGAGCACGCTGTGGCTGAAGCGACTCTATCGCCCTAACCACACAGTCGAGCCCCCGGCGGCCACAACCTCTACAGGGCCAGGCGGCGCGTCTCGTAATGCGGGCAACTATCACAGCTACAGCAACTCCGCGGGTTCTCTGAGCGGTACTAGCGGCCCGCCATCCCCGCGTTCACCTCGATCGCCGCGCTCCCCGTTTGACGAGGCCGGCACCCCCTCGGCGGCGGCACCCGTGGTGCGGAGCAACCATGGACGGCGCAAGCGACTCGGCATCAGCCTCCCGTACGTCTCCTCCTTCTACCAGCTGCCGAGCTGGCGCGACTGGTGGTCGGTAGAGGAGGTGGTGCCGCACCTGGAAACGGCCCTCGCGGAGTGCGGCAGCAGCAGCAGCAGCAGCAGCCGTACGGCCGGTGACAGCGCCGCTGGTGCCACCCATTCCCCCGTCAAGGACGCGACGGGCGCACCGCAGAGCTGCGGTCCTGCCGCCGCCGCCGCCTGGACTGGTCTCGGCTCGGACTCGTTTGTGTCGCCGGCCTCGATCGACTTCCGTCAGGCCTCTGGTACACGCATGCTGGCGCCGCTCACCTACGGACCTAGCGCCGGGGTGGCGGGGCTGGTGTCCTCGCCGTCGCGACAGGGACTGGCGGGGCAAGACGAGCATACGCCGCTGAGCCGCCGTGAACGCGGTGTCGTCGACGCGGGCCGATGGCCCTCCGAGGCTGAGGCCGCGCGTGTCCGCATGGGCTACGGCACCGTGCATTCTCCCTCGGACGCGGACCGCGTCACTCACAACAACACCAACAACAACAAAAATGGCGCTGGTCTCGCCAGTGGGCTTCCTCGTACCCCTCTCGATCCGCAGGTGGCGCTCTACATCTACACGCTCAAGTACTTCATCACGTTCCTTGTGATTGGCTGCTGCTTTGTCAGCTGGATCTGCTGGGTCGCCAGCACCGATGACGCCGTTGAGTGGATGCTGCTTCGCAACGACCCTCACCGCTGCAACAAGCAAGGCACCAACGAGACCGGCTGTGTGCTGCTGCAACCGTACTGCACGTTCCTCGGCTCTGATATTGGCTGCACGCCCGTCCCACTGCCTGGTCTGTACGACTTCACCGTGAAGAACATTCGCCCGCGTAGTGACTTGTGGTGGTGGGTCGGGCTGCTGAACATTGGCTTCGTCGCCTCCTTCATCGTCATCACGCTGTACTTTGTGCAGGCCGCGGACGTGTACATCACCAAGGTGATGCGGATGCAGATGGGTCGGGCGATGGGCTACCGCGTGGCCTGCGTCTGTGGGCTGGGGGAGCAGCGCAAGAGCACACGCCGCAAGTTTGAAAAGCTTTACTTGAGTGCCGAGGCCTACTTCCCCTCCGCTGCGGCGGCTACCGTGACAGCCACCATCACGGTGAACGGTGAGCCCGGTGGTCGGTCTCCCGCGGCGGATGGCGCCTCCCCGACCGCCTCGGCCACCCGCCGCGCGCGCTCCATGACCGAGGCGTTCCAAGAGACGGTGTACCGCCGCCTGTCCTGCCCGGGCATGAGCTGCCTCTTCTCCATTGCCCGCGTGCACCTCTACGAGACCACCGTAGAGCAGCTTGTCTTTGCCAAGCCCGGTCGCGTCAAGGCGATCCTGTTCACGCGCAGGGCCCCGGAGGACATGTACCCGACCATTGGCGCCGCCGAGAATGCCATCTCGGACTTGCAGGAGGCGATTGCGCAGCAGAATGCGCTGACCCGGCAGAGGCGCTACCACCAGCGTGCACGCACGCTCGCCAGTCCTCGTCGTGTGCCGCTCAACCAAGTGGAGGAGGATGGGTACGTTGTCGTGGCGTCTCCGACATCGCCCTCGTCGGCCCGTCCATGGCACCCGGATGCCGCGGCAGTCGGTAGCGGCGGTAGTGGGGCGAGCACCGGGCCCGTCCTCTACCAGTACGTGGGCTGCTGTCACAAGGTGAGCGCGGTGCCGTACCGCGAGGACGAGTTCCGCAAATGGGGCGCGCATCTCGATGCGCTGCTCGAGCAGGTGCCGAAGCAGCCCGTGGCGGGAGCTGTGTTTGTCGAGTTCAAGAACAGCCGCAGTGCGTTTGAGTTTGTCAATGTGTTCGAGGCGCGCTTCGGTGGGGTGTCCTCCCGTGCGAACGCACTCATCGCCGGGCCGCCCGGCCACATTATCGAGTCCAACCTTGATGTGGACAAGTTCATTCTGGCCATTCGCTTCATTCTGCTTCTCGGCTTCTACTTCTTGCTGCTCATGACGTGGTCCATTCCCGTCGGTTTTCTCGGCTCTCTCGACAACCTCGCGCTCATTGGCGGCCCGGCATTTCGCGACTGGCTGTACACGGACGTCCCTGCCTGGCTGCGCGCGCTCGCCATTGCGTACCTACCTGTGATTGCGCTGGCACTCTTCAACGTGATTCTCCCCTTCTTGATTCGCTTCATTGTCATTGCGATGGGCGCGGTCACCAAGGCTGAGTGCGACGGCGGGCACCTCTACCTGCAGTACATGTTCATGGTGCTGACCGCCGTCGTCTTCCAGGCCGCGCTGCAAGGTGGTCTGGCAGAGGCACCGAACTTGATTGGCACGATGGGCACCGAGCAGATCATCGACTTGCTCGTCTCGTGCGTGACCCCGCAGTCGGGCTACTGGTACGCCAAGGTCATCACCTCGACCGCGCTTTCTGCGTGGTTGGATCTGGTCGATCCGATTGCTCTGCTGCGTGCCATTCTGTTCCGCAACCGCGCGCGCGTGCAGCGTCGGTACGACGCCATTTTCCGCCCCATTGAGTTTCAATACCCGCGGCAGTACAGCTTCGACATTATGATTCTCTCCATTGCTGTCCTATTCCACATGACCGCCCCGCTGCTTGTGCCGTTTGTCGCGCTGTACTTCATTGTGCGCTACCTCACGCAGCGCGCGAAGCTGTACGATCGCTACCGACCCTCCTTCCCAGCGTCAGACGACTGCACGGACTTTGGTGTCTCTGCGCAGGTCATGCGCGCGGTCATCACGCTGCTGTGCTTTGCCGAGATGTGCGGGCTGTTTGTGATGAGTCTGAAGAAACACACGGGCGGCATGATCATGTGCTCCTTCACGCTCAGTGCCTCGCTGGTGCTCGCCGTGTACATCTACGTCCAGACACGGACGTGGGTGTCCACGCTCGGCAACGCGCGTCGCTTCTTCCCGGAAGACGCGTACACACCCGCCACCACCACCACAGCAACAGCACCCACAGGCGCTGCAGGGAGCGGTGCCGGCGGTGATGAGCCTGTCGAGAGCGCGCTTGACGAGGACGCTCGCTGCGACTCGGACAGCAACGGCAGCAGTCTGCGCACCTTCAGCGATGTGGAGAGTCCACGCACGAGCAGTCCGCCGTGTGGGACAGATGGCGGTTGGCCGCGCAATGGAGCCGGTGCGGGTGCCATCGCCTCCACAGACAGCGTGGCCGTTGCCTTGGCCGCCGCCGCCACCGCCACCACCACAAGGACGACTACCGACACGACAGACGCCATCACGCGCTCCAGTACGCGCCGCTGGCACACGCACGCGCTCGCCACGAATGCGCAGCTGCTCCGTGACGACGAGGCCATGGACGGGTACGAGCACCTGCGCGTGCTGCACTCCATCAGCGACCGCAGCACCAACCCCTACGTGGGCCACCTGCTGCCGCGCAAGCCCGGCCTGCGCCACCTCTACCAGCCCAAGCACCAGCGCCTTGCCATTATGGACCTCGACAAGGAGGTGAGCGCGATGATGGAGACCGAGTTTGTCGTCGAGCGGTACTGGGATCGCGGCATGACGTGGTTTGAGGCCGACGCGGACGATCAGGCGGACACCACGGCGCGCGCCTTGATGGGAGCCTCGCCGCGCACAGAAGAACGGCCGCGTGGCGACCGAGCCCGATCTGCGATGCCGCCGCCACAGGCGTCGCCATCGTCATCGTCATCCTTGTCTGTTCGCACACCTGTCGCGGTGACGCCGCGAAACACCCAGCCTGGTGCGCCACGCATGTCCTCAGAATGCGAGCGTGCGTCCGTCGAAGACGCCGAGCTGCCCGTTGTCACCGACACGGAAAAGAAGGAGGAGGCGTCAAGCGACGAGCTGTGAGGGGAGCACCGCTCCGCCAAGTTGTTGTCATCTTTGTTGTGTGTGTATGGTGTGTGCATAGTTGTGCGATGAGACGTGTTTCACCGGCGTTTTGAGAAGAAGATGCACAGAAATCAAAAATGCGCACACGGAGAAATCCAGAGCAAAGGTACCACTAGGGACTGCGCTGTCTGTGGCGGTGACCTCCGCAGAGTCCAATGCTGCTCTAGGACATGTTTACCCGATTGTGTGTATTGCTTTCCCCTTTATAGTTTTCCCCCTCGTGAATGCACAGAGTACAGGTGCGCTCCTTCATAACCCGCTTCTCCACATATCCATCTCCACTCACTGTCTTTCTCTCTTTCTCTCTTTCTCTCTCCTCGTTGCGTTTCCGTTGCTGTCAAATTGACGATATGCATGGTTAGGATTTGTATCAAATACCGTATCAGTCTTTTCTTTTCTTTTCTTTCTTTTCTTTGTTTATCCTTTCTGTTCTTCAACCCCTCTTTCTTTCTCTCTGTCGTCAGTCATGTCCGTCATCTCTGCCGGTATTGTCAGCCGAGAGGGTCGCCTTTTGATGTCCCGGCAGTTCATGGACATCTCACGCGTGCGCGTCGAGGGCTTTCTGTCCGCGTTCCCGCGACTCCTGGAGGCCTCGACCAACAAGCAGTCGACCTTCATCGACGCCGGCTCCGTCCGTTACGTCTTCGAGCCCCTCGAGGACCTGTACCTCGTGCTGGTCACGCAGACCAACAGCAACATCGTCGAGGATCTGGCCACGCTCCACCTGCTCGGCCGCCTCGTGCACGAGTACTTGCCCGATGTCGTGGACGACGCCAACGTCGAGGCACACGCCTTTGAGCTTCTCTTCGCCTTTGACGAGGTCGTCGTCTCGGGCAAGCGCGAGGCACAGAACGTGGAGCAGGTGCACGTGTACCTTGAGATGGACTCGCACGAGGAGCGCATGGCGATTGAGGCCAAGAAGCAGCAGCTCGCGAATGCCAAGCGCATCACCGCTGAGCGTGCGAAGGAAATGCAGGACCGCCGCCGCGCAGGCATGCTTGGCGGCGGTGGTGGCGGTTCGTACGGCGGCATCGGCTCCGACGACATGGGCACCGGCTACGACTCTCCGCGTGTCGGGGGTGGCATGGGCGGCGGCGGTATGTCGTCCATGGCGGGCATGCAGTCGACGCCCGCGGTGCCGGCGTACAACGCACCTGAGGCCCCACGCAGCGGCATGAGCCTCGGGAAGGCGCGCAAGGCGGACCTGACCAGCAAGGTGCAGCGCGAGATGGGCATCTCTCCGGCCGCACAGGCAGCCGCCGCACAGGCACCGGCCGCTCCGGCGGCCGCCCAGCCTCCGGCCAGCGCTGGGGCCTCGGCCGGCGTCGCGCGCGAGGCTGTTCACGTGCTCGTCGAGGAGAAGTACTCGGCGCTGTTGACGCGCGATGGAGAGGCGACGGCGCAGGAGGTGAAGGGCGAGCTGACACTCCTTGTCAGCGACCCGCAGCAGTGCCGCGTGAAGCTGCGCCTGGCGCCGGTGAGCACGATGTTTTCCTTCAAGGCCCACACCAAGATCAACAAGGCCCTCTTTGCCAGCGACCACGTGCTGACCATGGCCGAGGGCAACCCGTTCCCTGCTCAGCAGCCCGTTACCATTCTCCGCTGGCGCACAGACGCACACCAGGCGGCCGCGATCGTGCCGCCCATCACCTTCTCTTGCTGGCCGGAGGCGGGCAGCATCACCGTCGAGTACGAAGTCTCCAATCCGCAGGCGCCGCCGCTGATGAACGTGCAGGTCGCAGTGCCGCTGAACGGCGCCGTGGCAGACCAGATGAACGCATCGGTCGGCAGCAGTGTGGTGGAGAATGGATACGTCATTTGGACCATCCCCGTCGTGGATGCGCAGACGCACAACAACGGCAACATCGAGATTACCACCGCCGGCGGTGATGCTGACAATGCCTTCTTCCCGATTCAAGTGGTCTTTGTGGCGACTACCAGCCTCGGCGGCGTGGCCGTGAAGGAGGTGACGTCCGCGGATACTGGCCTTCCCACGCGCTTCAGTCAGGAAACGCGTCTCCTCGCGGACAACTTCCAGATTCAGTAAAGCGCGGCCAAAACAAAAAAAAAGAAGAGAAGACAAGAGCTACAAAACAGGACAGTTGTTTTCACACGAAGAAGAGGCGAAGAGAGATCACCGAAAGAGCGAGCCACACTGTCTGCCTCTCTCTGTCTTCTTTTTTTTTTTCTTTTTCTTTGGATCCGATTCCCTGGTCGTGGTCTAGTTGCTTTTTGTTGATGTTGTTGTTGTTGGCCGGTCTCTCTCACACCGTCCCTCAGCTGCTGTTGTTGTTTGTCTGATATCAGCCTCAAGCGTTGGCGAGTGCGTGGACTTTAGATGAGTGTCCCTTTGCTCGGTGTCCTTTCGTCGATATGACGTTTATGTGGGCTCCCATGCCGTGGGAAAAAAAAACAAAAGAAAGAAGGCTTCTCAGCCATATCGGCTTCACTCTGCTCGCGCTGTTTGCGCGGGCCTTGTGGCTCATTTCGCAAAGAATAAGGAGTCGTTGTTCGTGTTCACATGACGACCTCATATAGGTCTCTGACGCGCTAGATGCTCTGGACAGAGGGCGAACTTGGTCGTGGTGGCGTGTGTGGTGTGTGTGACCGCTCAAGTGAGTGTGTTCCGTTCTACAGTGGCCTCTGCTTTCCTTTTCTGAATAGCACCACCAAGATGTGCATATGAGTGTGAAAAAAAAAACTTCGTCCCTCGCGTTACTTTCATTTCCCCTCTCCCTCCTTCCCTTCATCACACTTGTTTCTTCTTCTTCTTTTTTTTTTTTCGCGTTCGCGTCTATCCCTTCTATTTGCCGTCCTCAAGCTTAATCCCTGGGTAACTTCACTTTCGTTACTTATCTTTTTTTTACGTGTTTTCTCAAGATGGGTCGCTTCAAGCCTCTCGCCGTCAAGAAGAAGTACGCGAAGAAGATGAACCAGAACAAGCCGGTTCCCTACTGGATCCGCATGCGTACTGGTAACCGCATCAAGTGGAACGAGAAGCGCCGCCACTGGCGCCGCACGAAGCTCAACTTCTAAGGCGCGTGCCTTGGAGGAGCTGCTTCTCTCTCTCTCTCTCTCTCTTGTTTTTTGTATTTTCCTCTTACTCACGCCGAGGAGGTGTTCGCCTCCTCCCCACCCACCCTTCCTTTGGTCATCTTGCTATCCTCACAGGTCTGTCATGTCGAATTTTACTCGTGCACGGCGCGGATAAGGCGATGTGGCGCCGTGATGGCGGGAAGTCCACTCGCGTCTGTGCTCAAGCTGCACAGGCGGGATAAAGAAGAGAGGGAGTAAGCCGGCCCCTGTTGGCAACGGAAAAGATGGACAGAGAGTCAAGGGTGCTTTAAGCATGTTAAGATGTTTAGTACATCTTTATTTTATTATTATTTCCAACGCACACTAAGAAAAGAAAAAAAAGGTTCTCCGTAGACCGTGGACGAGAAAAATGATGGTCAACGGAGCGAGGAGCTGTTTCTCACCCCATAAGTGGCAATCATTTTTAACGAGAAGAACGTTATCGCGTTATTCTCGGGTCTACTTGCGGAGCCACAGCCGTCGTGTGCGTGTCTGTGCGTCGTCCACTCATGGGCGACGTGACGTGCGGAGCCACACGCTTGGAATCCTCTCAATGTGTGTCTTTCCCCAGTTATTCATTTCCTCCCTCTCTCTCTCTCTCCTTTTCTTCTTCCTGTCTCATTCGACTATACAGATCATATTTTCACTTCAGACGTCGCGTTTTTTGCTGTCGCTTGTTACTTTTCATTTTGCGACTGACCGTGTTGTTGTTGTTGTTGTTGTTTGTTTGCCACGCGCACGCACTGACCGAACACAAGGAGGTCAGCCAGTCCGGGCCAATCCCACAGTGCGGCGCGTGTCTGTGTCATGAACAACGCCGTCAGCGCTGAGCAATCCACTTCGCGGGCGACACCAATGAACGGCGCCCTTCTGGAGTTCCTCCACGTGGACAGCGCCCTGCGTGAAGAAGTGACGGCCCAGCGGCACGTGCTGCGCGACATTGGCACCGCCCTTGCCCAGCTCCTTCATTTCTGGGACCATCGCTCACATCTGACTCGGCGCTACCACTCACTCGAAGAGCTGCTGTGCGAGCAGGACGCGGCGCGGCACCAGCGCGGTGCGGCCAAGACCGCGCGCTGCCCCAACAGCCACAGCGACGGTGCCGTCGTTGCACCCACCCATGCGGACGAGGCAGCGGAGTGGGAGCTGCTCGTGGAGGCGCGGCTGCTGGATCCCCTCGGACTGCCCGTGGGCCACGTGCTTCTGTTTGGTTCGCTGACGCCGCAGGGGCTGTCTCGCCTGCTCGACCCGATCCAGCAGTGGCTGCACTGGTTCTCGGAGCGGCTGCCGATGCTTCTGCGCGATGGGGGTGTCTCGGCAACAGGCGCGACCGTGGACGTCAGCAAGCTGCACGGCGTGATGGGCTGTGCGCCGTCGTCGTGTCCGAGTCAAGGCTCGCTGCCGGCGTCCGAGCTGGTCAAGTTGTGCTGTGCCGCACTAGCACGCGTGCTCGAGTACTGCCGGCTGAGCACTGTTCCACACACACCACAGCCGCCCCTGCTCGCGCAGCTTCTCGTGCGAGGTCCTGGCGCCGTCGTCGTGGACATGCCGCTCGATCTCCGCGCGTTGCGCGCCAATGTGCGCTTTATGCTGGTGGATCTGCAGGAGCTGAGGGACAGCCTCCGCGAGGCGGCCGTGCGGATGATGGAGACGGAGCCGGACATGGCGCGCGCGCTGTCGACGCTGTCGGCCGCCACAGATGAGGTCGTTTCGCGTCTTTACCAGACCATTCCGAACCTGTAGTCCTTTCCTTTTTCAGAAGAAGAAAAAAAAAAGAGGAGGGGCAGAGGGATACTGGTGACAGATTGTTTCTCAGTGTCTTGCGTGTTGTTGTTGTTGTTCTTTTCGTTTTTCCTTTCGTCTTTTGCCTTTCTTATTATTTTGACTTCGCTTTTTTTCTGCTATACAACCCTTCAAAGACAATGCTGCGCGCACAAGTGTGGGCATCCACGCCTTCACGTGATTTTTATTTCGGTCGTGACTCCTTGTGTTTTCCTTCGCTCGTTTGCTCCTCTGTTCTACCATCACTACCCTCACATGTCCTCTGTTTCTCGTCTTCCTTTCTTTCTTTCTTTCTTGTTTTTTTTTTGTCTCGTAAAAGCAATACACCACTCGTCAGCAGCACACGCATTTATTTCCCCTTCCTCTGTTTTGCTTCTTCTTTTGTTCTCTAGCGACTTTTTGTGCGAAAATAAAAGCAGTCCTCAGTATAGACTCTCAACCCAGCAGAGCTAAACGTAAACTGTTTGCACATCAGCACACAACACACACACACACACACACACACACACACAAGGTATATCGTGTGTCGTGCCTGATTGACATCATGATCTATCTCCTCGTCGACGGTGACTACCTCTTGTCGGGCTTCAAGCCCACCTCGGACGCCGCTGTGCAGGCCGCCACCGAGGCCCTGCAGAAGGCCGTGGAGGAGCAGCTCCTCCACCCGCGCAGCGCACGCGCAGGTGGGGCGGCGCCGCCGTCGTACACCGCGCAAATTCAAGTCCGTGTCGTCTTCTTCTCGTCGGCGCTGCTCAACTCGCTGCCGGAGAGCCAGCACCAGTCCGTTGTGTCGGTGATGCGGCGCCTGCGCTTTCAGGTGGTCATGCTCGAGAGCATCCGCGGCCGCGTGGGATCGCCCATTGACGGCGCGCTGTGCACAAAGATTGTGTCGCTCACGGCGATGCCGTCCGCGGAGCTCCCTGCGTTTTGCCTGGCGGCCCCGACAGCCTACACTGCCTCGGCGCTGGACATTGCGACGAGCAAGGGCAGCGACGTCACCTTTGTCGTCTATGATGGCGATGAGGTCGCCGAGCCGCTCCTCGGCTTCATCAGCGCCAGCTTCGGTGGTGGTGTAGCCAAGATGCCCAAGGCGGAGGGCGTGGCCTACGTGCAGAACACGGAGGCCGCCGCCTCGGCGCTGGCGGTGCTGCAGCAGGAAGGCAAGGACCTCCCCATTGCGGTCGTGTCGGAGCTGAAGCGCCTGCAGAGCACGCTGCTCGACAATGGCGGCAAGAAGGGCAGCGGCAGCGCCAGCGCCACGACAGGCCGCACGTCGACGGCGATGATTATGGAAAGCACGCGGCGCCGCAAGGAGGAGCAGGCGCTCTTCCAGCCACCCCCACCGATTGAGAACTGCCCGAACCCGTTCGAAGACATGCAGATGAACGGCGGTAGCCGCCGCAACAGCCGCGAGGACGGCGACGCGGCCGCCGCCATCACCGCCACGACGACCGACTCGGCGACTGCCCCGTCGGCCACGGGCAAGTCGGACTACCCGGAGTCAACGATGCTCTTCGGCGTGCGCGTGCACGTCTCGACGGAGACCTCGCCCCCGGCGGTGGTGCGTGCGGCGACGTTACCCGACTCGGCACCGCCGCCGCTGCCGCCAACGTCGGTGGTGCCGACGCTGCCGCCGTCCGTGCTCGCGCAGGCCCCGGATGGTGTCACCACACAGGTCCCTAACGGGTGGGCCATGCTGTACGACCCCGCACAGCACCGGCACTACTACGCGTACACTGACTCCAAGGACAGGACCCGCAGCACCTGGGAGCACCCGCTCGGCCCGGCCTATGGGGACGAGGTGCAGGAGGCTGCTGAGGCGTGGTGGGTGGCGAAGAAGCAGGAGGGCCAGACGCAGGCGCTGGCCGCGGCGGGCGCCACCGCGGCGCTGCCGCAGGGCTGGGAGGAGCGCGTGCAAGAAGACACGGGCCGCAAGTACTACGTCAACCACAACACCCACGAGACCACCTGGATGCCCCCGTCGCGCCAGCCGCAGCCCGGCACCCCGAGCTCACCGCTGAGTGTCAGCACGAGCGTCAGCGCGAGCACGCGCACGAACAGCCACGTCGCGGGGGCCTCGGCCACGGTGAACCCGGCGGCGGCGGCGTCGCTCAGCGGCAGCAACAGCGCCGCCCACCGCGCACTGCCCGAAGGCTGGGAGGAGAAGGTCGACCCGCGCAACGGTCGCACGTACTACGTCCACCACGCCACGCGCGAAACCACCTGGGAGCGTCCGCGCAACGATGCCGCCCCCGCTGCCACTCCCGCCGCTGCGATCACAGTCACCACAGCCGCGGCCGCGACTGGCGCGACGGCATCCGACTGGGAAGAGCGCGTTGACCCGCGCAATGGTCGCACGTACTACGTCAATCATGCCACGCGCGAAACTTCGTGGACCAAGCCCGCGGCGGACAGCAGCAGCCGCAGCCCCGCCTCCACGCACTCCACGACGACAACCAACACCACCGCCACAAACGGCGACTGGGAGGCCAAGGTGGACCCGCAGACGGGGCGAACTTTTTACGTGAATCACGTCACCAAGCAAACGTCGTGGACACGGCCGGTGGAGGTGCCGGTGGCGAAGGCATCGACGCCGTCTGCCAGTCAGACGAGCAGCCAGATCAGCGGGAACGGCACGGTGGAGTACCCGTGGGAGACGCGCACGGACCAAAAAACGGGTCGCACGTACTATGTCAACCATGCCACCAAGCAGACCTCGTGGACTCGCCCACACTAGTGTGTGTGTGTGAGTGAGCGTGTGTGGAAGTGCTCCTTCCCTTGCTCCGGATAAGGTGGTCTTGCTCACATATTTATCTTGCTTTTTGTTTGTTTGTCGCCTAGCGAAGCTTGCGTCGTCCCAAAAAAACGAAAAAAAAATCACCTGTGTGAGACGACGCAAATCAAAACTCAAACTCAAAAAATGCACGGCTTGGAGGGTCTGACCACTCGAGCACCGCCCAAGCGCGTGTGCACGTGTGTTCCCTTGCTTTCCTCCTATGGCCTGCCCCTTGCTTTCTGTCAACATGTGCTTCACCTGGAAAGAAAAAAGCTCTCGGTCAATCAAAAGGTACGCAGACACAACAACACAACAAAAAATAGAAAAATGGATGGCAAACCTCTCCTCCCTCGCCGGTGGCGCACAGCCGCGCGGCTGAAGAGGAGGATGAGCGTCGTCAAGGCAGAATAACCCTTGCACACGAGAAACGCTCGTGAAGAGGTTGACAGCATGCCAAAAAGCGGCGAAGAGAGAATGCGCCACAACCACACAAGCCCACACCGCCACCCACTCCTGCCCTCCCTTTCTTCTTCATCTGTCGCTTTCGATCGTGGTTCCTTCGCCTGCGTGGTGTCCGCAGCGGCGGTTCTCCCGCTGGGCTCGGGCCATCCATGCTGGCCGGACCAGGGCAGGGGGGACGGGCGCCTGCGTAGGGCGGGACAGGTCGCCCCAAGCACCCCCGCCGCCTGCCCAACCGGGAGGAGGGGAAAACGGCAAAACCACGGCGCAGCCAAAAAAAAAAAAAAGAGCAAGCGAGTTTCGAGGCGGGGATGAGAAGAGAGTGGGAGATGGAAGGTCAGTGTCTGCTTCATGCGCCAGACCACGTGCGAGGGGGGGAAGGGGGCGCCACGGCGTCAGCGCGCTTGGGCTTCCGTTCTTGACTAGTGCCATTCCTTTTGTTTTCACGAGCGGAACAAGTCCTGGAAGGGCAGTGCCAGTCGGAACGCGGCGGCCCAGTGGAAAAGAGGACAAGGTGTGCCACGAGTAGCAGCCCGTCCACAGGGGAGTTTTTTCACTTCCTGCTGTCCGCGCTTTCAGTGGTAGATTTGTGTGTTAGTTTTTATGGTTGTTGTTGTGTTTTGAGACAGCGAAATGTGTGTCCGCACGGCATTCCACTTCTTGTGTTGTACGAGATAGAGTTATCATCCTTCATTTTCATTCTTTCTTTCTTTTTCTTTCTTTCTTTCTTTCTTCCTTTTTTAAGAAAAACAGAACAACAGGGAGGGCCGAAAGTGGACAAGTTCGGTGCTTAAGTTGCGCGACACAACGAGGAGAGACAGGGGGGGGTGAGAAAACACGTGTTAAGAGATGCGCGCATTGTGCAGGGAAGCCTTGATGACGCCGGCGCTGGTCTTGAAGGGCTGATCCTTCCAGCAGACCTCACCCTTGTCGTTCGTGTGCACCTCTGCGATGACCTCCTCAAAGTTTTTGGCCAGCTTCTTCTTGAGAACCGGCTCGTAGGCCATGTCGTGGCCCTCGAACACGACGCGCTCGCCGACCGCAGTGCCCTCCGGCACGTCCAGGAGCACCACCTTGCGCTCGCCCTGCGCGACCGCGTCCGGGTTGTGCGGGTCCTCGCCGGTGGAGGCGCACAGCACCATGCCGTTCGACGGCACGCCCGCGATCTTGCGCGGCTCCAGGTTCGCGATCACCAACACCATGCGATTGAGGAACGCCTCCTCGGTGACGAACTCCTGCAGACCGCTGAGGATGACGCGCGGGGCACCGCCGGTCAGGGCGTTCAGCTCCTCGCCCATATCGATCTTCTCCACGTAGAGCTTCTGGCTCTCGGGGTGGCGGCTGACCTCGATCACCTTGCCCACGGCAAAGCAGCAGCGCGACATCGCCGTGGCCTCGGCCCCAGCGCCGGCCGGAGCGGCGGCGGCGGCCTTGCCCTTCGCACCCTTCTTCGCTGGTGTCGCACCGGCGTCGTGGCCCTGGGGGGCGGCCGCCGCCGAAGAGGCCGGGGCGGCGGTCAGCTCCGCCAGCCAGCCCTCCACGAAGGGAATCGAGCGGCGCAGCAGGCGACCTTCAACGTGGGATGCCATTTGAAAAACAGAAGAAAAACGGGAAACAGCGAGAGAAGATGGGAGAGAGAGCAAAGCGGCGAACGTAAGCCTAGGAAGATGCGAGTCCTGGAGTGAGCCGAGGTAAAAGAGAATGCGGGCAGAGGTGGGGGGGGGGGAACAAAAGAAATGAGTGTGGAGAGAGAGAGACAGAGATAAGTTGGCATGCTGGGAGTGATGCTGCGCGCTTCTGGTACGGAATAGTGGAACCACAGCAACCTTCGGCCCCTCTACGCTCGCCTTTTACGTAGGTGTCTGCGACTTCAATGGCGAGAGACGTAGACAAAAAAAAAGAAGACGAAAAGATGTGCGCACTCACTCGCCTGGTACATGTACTGAGCAGTATCTTTTCATTGTGTGGTGATGATGTTTTGTGTGTGTGGGGGTTACAGTTTACACGTACAATGGACGGAGGCAGGTGAGGGAGCGACTACCAAGCTTTTCCTTTTCCGTGTCCTCCCGTTTTTCTCACAGGCAAGCTATCACGTTCACACAACTAATCAGCCGGCTTCTTTGCCGCGAGAGACTGGCGTCGTTTCCGCTTGGCGTCCAAGAGCGCCTCAATGTCCGTGCTGCGCACCTCCGCAGGCACGTAGAGAAGCTCCCAGCTTTTCAAGTGGCGGGTGTCGAAGCAAGCCTCCATCAGCGCGAGCACATTCGTGATGGTCAAGGCCTCGCGAAGAACATCGACGGAGATGCAGTAGCCCACGGTTGGCATCGCACTCGTCGCAGCCGACGACGGAGACGCCGTGGCATGGTCTGTGCTGGGGTCCGTCTGGAGCATCGCGTCGTCCTCCAAGGACAGAGTGCCGGCCTCCCCCATCACCCGTCCATCACTGCCGCTGTGCGGGCGTGCCGAGAGGTGGCTGCCGTCCAGACCGTACCGCTGACGCGCGCGCTGCACGAGCGTGAGCGCGGCGTAGTACCGGAACGGACCGTGAGGCGGGCAGCCCGTGAGGTGCTCGAAAAAGAAGCGCATAAAGTCGGGGTGTCGCTCCAACGCTGCCACGCCGTCCTGCACGCGCTTTTCTTCCCCACGTCCGCCGTCCACCTCCGAGTCCACGTCGCCAGCGCCGACAACCACGCTCAGTCGTGGGCTTGCGCTGGCGCCAGCCGTCGATGCAGTTGACGAAAGCGCCGTCTGTGCCGAGCCGCCACCGATGACGGCCGTGCGAAACGAAAAGTAGCGTGAGGCGCTGGCGGCGTGAGGCGGCATGTAGGATGGCGCGGTGGACCGGGCACTGGCGGACTGCACACTGTCGCCTTCACTATAGCCCCAGCTCGGGCTGCCTGCGCTAACATCCGACATGGCAATCGCAAGTGCTTTGAGGGGGCCGGAAGAAAAAAAAAATGAGAGAGAGAGAGAGAGACAGAGAGAGATAGGAGAGGATAGCGGGGTGGGGAAGAGTGAGAAAACGAGACTGATGAAATGTGCCGAACAGAATGAGGTGAGTCAGCGAATGGGCGAGGAGAGCACGGGCACAGGGTGCGACGCGCTCAAGCCCCAGGCGCCGCTCATGGCACCAAGACGTGCGGAGCGAACGGTGGCGAACAAAAAAAAAAGGAGATAAACAGACAGTACGAAAAGTGAAGTACAACGATCCTTTTCTGTTTTTGTTTTTGTGAGATAGTAAGCGCAGAGCGCGACAGGGAGAGACACAACCAGCCTGCCAATGTCAAGCAAACAAAGGAAAAGGAGGGGGAGGGGAGAGGAAAAAAGGTATCTGCTAAAAAGTGCCTTGGAAAAAGCCAGTGGGCAACAAGCATCAAACAAGCAAAAGAAAAAAAGTAGTTTGGTGAAACGGATGTTGGCAAAGTTAATGGGATAAAAAAAAAGGGCTCTTTCGAGAAACACTCAAGTCTGTGAACGGTTCAGCAGTTCTCCGTCGGATATGGCAATCATTGACAAGAGCCATGGCGACCACGACAAAACGGTTGACGCTGCCAGCAATGACTGGCAGTGTCCGTGAAAGGGGGGGGGCGATCACTTGGCACACGTGCGTTTTACACAGACAACACGTCTCACAGGTGACCTTGTACTCGAGAGGAGCTCGTGGAATCAGTCGAGTCATTGTCATCGGCGGGTGGGGCCGTCGCAGCGGGCGCGGGGCCAGTGGGTACCGGTGGTTGCTTCTCCTCCAGAAAGCTCTGCGGAGAGGGTGTGGACATCGTTGAAGGTGCCAGCGGGGACGGGTTATTTGCAAACCCACCCCACACCCACAGCTGATTCGTCGCCTTTGTGTCCTTGGCGTGCTTCTTGTTCTTGTTGGCGTCAGCGGCGCTGACATCGGCGACATTCCCCTCTCCGCGCTGCAGGTTCCCATCGTTGGTTTCCACCTCCAGCTCATCCAGCGGGGGACCTGGCAACGCCTCCTGGTACTGCGCGCGGTTGCGGGTGCCCATGCGTGGCTTATCATCACCAGAGAGGTTCACGGACATCACGCCAGCAGGCACGGGCTTCGGTGCGCACGCGAGGCTGATGCCCGTCACGTGAGGAATCGGGATGACGACAGCGGCGGCCGCGAGCGCGATGCTGGAAACGATGAAGAGGGGCACCATTTCTCCGGAAGGAGAGAGCCACACACCGTAAACACCGGAGGTCTCTGTCATAGGAATGACGACAGCGGCGGCGATGCTGAGGCACGCACCGGCGACAGTCATGGCGAAGTAGGCCTTGCCGATCGCCATGTCGCCCTTGCGCCGTCCAGCCTCGCGTGCCGCTGCCTCCAGGCACTCCTCCGTACTCGGCAAATCACCATTAGGGCGGCGAGGCTGCACGCACCAGTAGCGTCGATTGGCGTACTCGAACATGAGAAGTCGAGAAGGCGGCTCAGGGAACGGCGCGCCTGGAGTGGGTGGCCTGCGCTGAGCAGACTTCAGGCTCGCGATTAGCGCGCGAACATCGCCTCCCGCGCCAGCACGCAGCATGTCGTCACGCACACGACACTTCTCGTGGTGCACGCGGAACGCAAGCGAGACGCAGCCAAGCACAACGCCAGCACAGTCGAACACGGCGGACAGGATCGTGATCGGCAAAGAAGTGTCCTTCGACACAGGACCAGCCGCGCACAGAATGGAAACGAGCAGTGCGTACACAAAGAAAAGCAGGCACATCGCTCGCAGCGCAGTGTGTCGAATGTAGTCGCGACGGGGGCAGCTCTGGTACAGCACCGCGAACAACTGCGCTGAATCACGATGAGCCGGCATTGTTGGCGTCGCACGGTAATAGGACTGGGTATATTAGTCAGTAAGGGTGTGTGTGTGTGTGTGTGTGTGTGTGTGTGTTTGCGTTTGTTTTACTTTGGAGAGGCACAACGAAGGAAGTCGTAGGAGAACGCAGAGAGCGAGAGAAGAAGAGAATGTGTGTGGAGAAGTATGTCAACAGCAGCAACAATGCGCAGGGGAGAGGAGTCAGCACTCGCAGATAGACAGCAGTACGCCAGCACGTGGTCCACGCGAACGGCCCTTCATGCATGGCAAGCGCGGAACGGCGAGGGCAGGTCACCGTGCGTGAAAAGTGCGGTGGGATGGTGGGCTGTGGAATTGGTGGGTTGGATACAGGTGCGTGGGAAAGCAAAGCAAAGGTAACGAGGCGGGCAAGATGACGCACAGCATGTTGCCAACAAATGTACACAAGAAGCCATCAGGTGAGGTCAGGCACCAAACAGGAGGAAAAAAAAAAGACAAAGAAGAGTCACCAGAGAGACGCGTAAAAGGTACAAGCAGCGCAACAAGGACTAGTCAACAGTGTCGGAAACACATTTTGAAAAGTATGGCTTTCGGCTGCCATTCGCAGCACATGCGCACATGCACACAGCATCCACGGAGGCGCGCAAGTGGCTCTTGCTTGCGCACAAATCGTCGCAGTTAGAGGTGACCGTGCAAGCGCGAAGCATCCGATTGACTCGCTTCGCTGGGGCTGAAAGTATCGGAATCGCTCTCGTCGGCAGGTGGAGCCGTCACAGCAGGCACGGGGCGGGTAGGTCCGGGTAGTGGCTTCACCTCCACAGAGTTGGCGTCTGCCGCCGCGGTCACGGTGGCAGCCTCTGGAACGGAGCCGCGGTTCGCGAATCCGCCCCACACCCACAGTTCACTCGTTGGCTCATCAGCTTTCGCGTACTTCTTGTCGTTGTCGGCGCCCGCTAGGCTAACATCGTCGACGCTACCCTCTCTCGGTCGGTGCGCTGCCGCAGTGTTCTGTGCCTCCAGCTCATCAAGCGAGGGGCCTGGCAACGCCTCCTGGTACTGCACAAGATTGATGGTGCCCACCTGCGCCTGATCATCGCCGGAGAGATTCACGGACATCACGCCAGTCGGTACGGGTTTAGGCAAGAGAGCGAGGCTGATACCCGTGACAGAATACACTGGGATAAAAATGCAAGCAGCGACGGTGCCTGCAGCGGACGCGATGAACAGCCCAATCAGAGTCGTTCTGGAGAGAAAAATGACGGAGTTCCCGGTTGGAATTAAGATGGGTACTACGATAGAAACTGCGAGGTTGAGCATAGCACAGGGGATGGACATGGCGAAACAGGCTTTGCCAATTGCCATGTCGTGCTTGCGGCGGTCGGTCTCGCGTGCGGCTGCCTCCAGACAGTCATCTGTGCTTGGAATGTAGCCATCAGGGCGGCGAGACTGCACGCACCAGTAGCGTCGATTGGCATACTCAAACACAAGCAGTCGCGGTAGCAGCGCAGCGGAGGACTCGGCGTGCTCGTCTTGACTGCGCTGAGCAGACTTCAGAAGTGCAATCTGTGCGCAAACGTCGCCTCCCGCGCCAGCACGCAGCTTATCGTCACGCACACGGCACTTCTCGTGGTGCACGCGGAACCCGAGCGAGACGCAGCTAAGCACCAAGCCAGCGCAATCGAGCACAGCAGTTACAATCAGGATAATGATAACAGAATAGGATATCGTACTTTTCGAACCTATAATGGCGGCGATCGTCGAGTACAGAAAGACGGCCACCCACAGAGCTCGCAGCGCAGTGTGTCGAATGTAGTCGCGACGGGGGCAGCTCTGGTACAGCACCGCGAACAACTGCGTTGCATCACGCTCCGCGGGCATGGTTCACGTTTGCAAGCTAGTGCGAGGGCTCGTTTGCCTGCTCTGGAGACGTACGGCGGCACAGCAAAGTTCAAGCACGGTGGTGCTCACAAGGGTCGCCAGAGACGAGAGAAGAAGGAGGAAGGAGGAAGTAGAGCGTGGGTGATGGGGAGAGTCATGTGGAGGTGGTGGGTGCAGTGGTTTGGAGAGAAGTGTGTGTGTGGGAAACCAACACTTGGACGAGTGGCAAAAAGTGTAGACGATATTTCTTTTCTTTTTCTATTTTTGAGTGCGAATGAAGTGCAACGGAGACCACCAGACGGCGGCAAGCATAAAGCAAGAGAAGAAAAGAGAGGCAAGTGAAATGAGGTAGAAAAGCAAGGAAGAAAAAAAAAGAACGTGCGACGCCAAAACAAACGTGAGTCCGCCACGTGACCGAGAGGAAGCGGTGGCCTTTGGCCTCGATTCCTGCTCACCATCCGTCACAGTGGCGGTTAGAGACGGCCGTGCAGGCGAGAAATGTCCGAATGACTCCCTTCGCTGGGGCTGAAATTTTCAGACTCGCTCTCGTCGGCAGGCGGAGCCGTCACAGCAGGCGCGGACGGAGGGGCGGTGGCTACTTTCCTCACCTCCACAGAGTTGGCGTCAGCCGCCGCGGTCACGGTGGCAGCCTCTGGCACGGAGCCGCGGTTCGCGAATCCGCCCCACACCCACAGTTCACCCGCCGTCTTCTCCTCCTTGGTGTGCTTTTCTTTTTTCGGCGTCTCAGGCACGTTGGCCTCGGCGACGACACCTTTTCCACGTCCTTCGTCCGCGTCACTGGTGTCCAGCCTCAGTTCATCCAACGGAGGGCCGGGCAACGCTTCCTGGTACGGCGCGGGGCTTGTCGTGCCCGCCTGTGCGCGCTCTTCGCCAGAGAAGTTCACGGACATCACGCCAGCAGGCACGGGAAACGGTGAGCGCGCGAGGCTGATGCCCGTCATGTTAGGAAGAGGTATCAAAGCGCAGGCGACAATGGTAGCCGCAGTGGATACTGCAAAAAATATGATCGGTACAATTGTGCCGAGGAACAGAATCGCGTCGTCGCCGCCCCAGCTGAGTGACACTAAAATGAGGGAGATCACATTGAAAACAGCACTGACAACAGCCATGGCGAAATAGGCCTTGCCAACAGCCATTTCGTGCGTGCGGCGATCGGTTTCCCGTGCGGCTGCCTCAAGGCACTCGTCTGTGCTCGGCACGTCACCATCAGGGCGGCGAGGCTGCACGCACCAATAGCGTCGATTGGCGTACTCGAACAACAGCAGCTGCGGCGATGATTCGGCAGGAGAGTCTGGCTGCGCGGATGGCCGGCGTTCGGCAGCCTTCAGGAGCGCAATCTGTGTGCGGACGTCACCTCCTGTGCCAGCACGCAGCATGTCATCACGCACACGCTCCTTCTCGTGGTGCACGCAGAATCCAAGCGAGAGGCAACTGAACACCACGGCTGCGCAGTCGAACACAGCTGTGACAATCAGGACAATGACGACAGAGATAGCAACATCCGACATCGCTGTGATGATGGCGACCACGAGCGAGTACACGAAGATAACTAGCCACAGCGATCGCAGCGCAGTGTGCCGAATGTAGTCCTGACGAGGGCAGCTCTGGTACAGCACCACGAACAACTGCGACGCCTGATGACGAGCTGGCATGGTTCACGTTTGCGCTGCAACAGAGGGTACACTTTTGCCTATGTGTGTTTGTGTGTGTTTACTTTGGACAGGCACAGCGCGGGAAGAAGGGGGGAGGTGCGGAGAGTGCATAAGAAGGGATCTGTGTGGAGGAGTGTGTTTAGGGGCAGCAACAACGAGCAGTGGAGAGGAGTCAACGCGTACAGACAGCGTAGAGAGTGGCAGCACGCGGTCAGCACACTCGGACGATCAGACATGGCATGCGAGAAAAGACGCCGTTTGTTCACCTTGTGTGGAGGTGCGATGGAATGGTGGGCTGTGGAATTGGAGGCAGCTGGAGAACGGAATTTACGAAGAGTGAACAAGCACATCAAAAAGAAAAACAGTGAGGTGGTTAACGAAAGGAATTTTTTGAGGTAAATGAAGGGTCATTGGGGCTGCAAGAGCGCAGCAAGCATGAAACGAGAGACGTATAGACAAAAAGGTTGAGAAAAGAAAAGAGCTTGTGAAGCCGAAAAAGGGAAAGCAAGGAGCTGCGACTCGAAAGTAAACACGCACAAAATGAGAAAACACTCGAGATGATCGGATTAAAACTGGAGAAAAGAATGTGCAAGCGCACGGAGAGAGGAGTTGTTTGTTTGTTTAAAAGGAAAGAAAAAAAAAAAGAGGGTCTACGCTGGCCCACGCAGCTGAATGGTTAAAGTTGCCCGCGCAAGCGCGTCGAAGCGGAAGGATCACTCTCGCTGGCGTTGAACAGGTTAGATTCGCTGTCCTCACCAGGTGGAGCGGTTGCCCATTGGGTCGGCACAGCGAGTACAGGTGATTTGGTGGGTGTGTCTGCGCTAGGCGGGTCGGACGGCGAAGACGATGAAGACGTTGGTTGGGGTCTGTTGCGCGCAAAGCCGCCCCAGACCCACAGCTCCCGTTTTGTCTTACCGTGTGCATCACGCTCGCCGTCCGTGTCCGTATCGGGTGCGTGAGACTCTGTGAGACGATGAGGCCACTCTACTCGGGTGCTGTTCGTCGTGGACACCACCACGCCGGCCTCCAGCTCGTCCAACGGCGGGCCTGGCAACGCTTCCTGATAGCGTGGGACAGGGTAGGACGCGGCGTAGGACTCGCCCTCCGCGCTGAAACTCACGGGTATCACACCATCTGGGACAGGCGCGGTACGCCTCCAAGGCACGCCCGCGAACAGCGGCACGATCAAAAGTGCGGTGGCGACCAACATCAAGCCCATACAAATACCAAACATGATCTGCAGTGTCGTCACGAACGTCACAGGATCAACCATGTCTGTCGTGTTCACCATGCCGCTTGAAGAGCAGGCAATCGCGTTGCCAATGGCGCTTGCACCGGTGGCGTAGAAGCAATACGTGCCAACTTTCAGGTCGTGTGTGCGGCGCGCGTCCTCGCGTGCGGACGCCTCAAAGCACTCGTCCGTGCTCGGGCCATCACCATCAGGGCGGCGAGGCTGCACGCACCAGTAGCGTCGATTGGCGTACTCGAACACAAGCAGTGGTGGGGACGGTTCTGCGGTTGACACTGGCTGTTCGTCGTGCCCGCGATGAGCAGACTCTAGGCGCGCAACCTGTGCGCGAACATCGCCTCCCGCGCCAGCACGCAGCACGTCATCACGCACGCGGCACTTCTCGTGGTGCACGCGGAACGCGAGCGAAAGGCAAACGAGCGCCACGGCGATTGAGTCAACGACGAGAGGAAATATGACAGTGTAGGGGAATTGATCCTTATGGGCAGAGGCGAGGTAGCCAATGGCCACGCCGAGCGAGAAGAGCGCAAAA